>BJBW01011725.1:0-46982 GCA_004320125.1 Scolopax mira
CTGCCGGTGGTGATCACCCTGGGAGCTTGAGATGGTTTTGTATATACTGTATACATTTTTTTTTCTTTTCTTTTCCTTTTCCTTATTATTATTATTATTTTATTATTTATTTATATTTTCATTAAAGTAGTTTAGTTTTTTCTAAACTCAGAGTTTTTTTCCTTTTCTTTTCCCCCTTCCTCTCTTCTCTTTTCCTTAAGGGGGGGGAGGCGGGGGGAGAGGCCATCTGTCGTTCTGGTTGTTCGATTCAGTCAAAACCACGACAGTTACTATAGAGGGACATGTTATAAGATCATTAGGGGGAACAAACAACCCAAGCTTGTGTCTCACCGAGTATCCTCCTGAGGCTTTCTTGTAATTCAGCTGCAGCTACCTGTTCTATGTATAAAATGAAAAAAAAAAAAAACCCTCTATTTATAGCCAGATAATTTTCCCTTGAGCTGGAGAGGTAAAGAGTCCTCAAAATTAGGTGTTCACTTAATTGTCTTTGCATTTGTCACCACTGGTGATTGTAAGGACCACATGATAAATAATGATAGCTTGTATAAGGAGTGAGGATGCATTGAAAAATAATCATGATTAATTTGCTTTTCTTTTACTGAAAGTTATTACAGTCCACAGCCCTGAAGCAAGGGAACGGCTGTTGACAAGTCTTTATACAAATCACTTTAGTGGCCTGTTAGGTAAGGTTTTGGATGAGTGATGGAGGGATAAAATAAACAGTTAGAATTTTGTACAGCAAAATCTTGTTACGAGAGAACTCCAGGACAAGATAATGATATTGTTCTTTGTTTCATAAATACAAAAGTTATGGCATGCATCACAAGGCCAGCGCTTAATAAGACATGCAGTCTCATCTCAGCTGCAGCGTAGAGCCTGTAATAAGGGGCCAGCAGCAGAGCTAGCTGAGGTGTCACGTTAACACTAATCCTAACTCCTTGGAGAACAAGTAAAGAGTGAAAGGACACAGAGTCAAAGTTCTGTGCAAGCACTCTTAATGAATGTGTATTGCCAAGGGAAGCATTGTTGGGTTTTTTTTATAAGAGCTTTTTTTATACTATCCAGCTGTAGAAGAGGTGTAGCTAGACTGAGCTAAACAGAGGTTCATGCCTCTGTTGGTTGGGGAAAGAACACATCTGCCTTATTAGCATTTCTTATGGATGGGCCCAACTTACACAAATTCTTCTGTATTTAGCCTTTGAATCTGGTATTATCATTTAATCCACTTCATAAGAAAAACTTGGTTCCAGGTAGGAGTTAGTATTCAACAACCTCACAATTTTTTTGATATCTAGAATATACTAGAAAATCACTGAAGCAACTGGTCTTGTTGCAACAATTGGGAATGATGAACTGGTCTCTGGGGAAGAGCAGTTCCAGGGAATAGATCTATGAAGAATAGCAAATTTCTTTTGCTGATAGCATTTCCCTTCCTCTTCCTTCCCCTACCTGTTTTTTAAATAGTAGCAGTGTTAGCTTCCTGTTACAGTGCTGCTGAATCTTTCTTTTCATTAATTCCTGGGTCATCTTCTGTTGAATCATGCCAAAATTTAATCCAGTGTGAAATTTTATGATGAAGCTGCAAAGCAGAAACTTAGCAGGGGGAGCTGTCATCAGCATGCAAGACAGTTTATACAGTCCTGTTCCTCTTTTCAGGGACATTTTTGAGTTGTAGCTGCCCTATGTGTTGAAGATCTATGTGTTGAAGATTAGATGAAAAAAATAAAAGCAGAAACCCCCCACTTCCTACATAATTCAGCCTCTGCTTTCTAAACTGTAACTGGCTTGATGCCAAAGACTCACAGTTTACTTACAAAATTAGCTTTCCCAGTCTTACAAACCCCACCTGCTTCCGACTGGAGTAATGGCAAATTTTAAAAAATTGCTCTAGTTCCAGTGGAAAAAAGTGTATCTAGGCTGCTGCAAAAAATATAACTTACTACTCTAAGTGTTGTCATAGCTAATGGTTTGCTAAGCCTATCAGCAGTGTTTTCTTTCTCCCTCTTTCTCTCTCTCTTTCTTTCTTTCTTTCTTTCTTTCTTTCTTTCTTTCTTTCTTTCTTTCTTTCTTCAGCTAAGAATACACAATGATATCTCCTCCCAACTGGCCTCACAGTTTATCAGTTTATATTCCATATATAAAGCGCCTCCCTTTTTCAGAGTATTCCTTTGGGCTACCAATGAGTTGGACAGACTGGCCAGCTTTTTTAATAATACTTTGAAATAAAATTTCCAGAAATATAGTCCTGCCAACTCTCCCAGCTTCCTATATCCTCATTATTTTCTTATTTTGCCGTTACTGATAGCTCCAGACAGTGTTTTAGATGAAGAAACTGAAGAATAGAAATGCTGCAGATGTTGGATGAAGTAGGAGGGCAGTTCTTACCTTTCAGCATATGCCAGGAAAGCAAAAGAAGTGTTGCCCAACAAAAGGAAAAGGAAAAATGCTTTATACCAGAAAGGGAGCATTTTTTCATACTGGCTTCTTAATATGCTAGAAATCTGAAACGAAAAATCACTGGTAATAGCTGCCTTCTCTGACTTCTCTCATGAGGCAGTCTGAAGAAGACCTGTCTAAGGAAGGGGAACCAACATTTCTAACCTGCATGGCAAAACTCTATCTCTATTTTTTTCTTTTTTTTTTTTTTTTTTTACTTCATAAAGAACAATTAAAATTCCTTATCTTTATAAAAGAGAGCCCACATGCCTCCTGCAGATGCAGTGTGCAGGCTTCTGCATGGCTCTTGCTGGGATTCTCCATCTTATCCAGTGAAAATTTAAATAAGCTTTAGCAAAAGACGTTGAAAGAACCTTACATGAGCATATCTCACTGGCTGGGATGCGCTCCTGGTATAAGAGTGTTGTGAGGAGAACATTTGAATTGAAGCTCTCTGTAGATCAAGTAACTAACTCAAAGAAGAAAGGGTGTTACTCTTCTCCTTGGAAAGGCAACGAAAGCCGTTCTAGCTAAAGAAAAAAACATCTCTGCAGATTCCACGTAGAATTAGGAACTTGCCTGCATCTCCCTGTAGACAAAGCTTATTTTATGTTTGTTCCTTGAACACTGTCATCTGTGGCACCACAAAGTGTCTTATTCTCTCCGAAGCTTACAGGGAGAGCACGGGCAGCACTGAGCATTATGCCAAGTTCTCCGTGTGAATATTTCTCTCCCTACAGTTCAACATAGCCATTTGTAAGAATTATCTAGTCAGGGTAGTTCTTTGCATGCCATTAATCAGTAAAAGCAATAAAAGAAATAGTATGTCTTGTGTGCCTTTACTACTGAGTCCCTTCTCAATGAAAATGAGATGGAGGTGGTTGGGTCAGGATCTCTAATGTCACAAATACTGGGACAGAGCTATTAGAGACATATTAGATCTCTCCTGTTATAGTGCTGCTCACAGTTGCTGTGCTCCTCATCTTCTGTGTAAAATGGAATTTCCATTGATCCTTGACGAGAGACAGAAAAGGGACCTTTATCACTCACCATGGGAAAGCATTTGGATAAGGGCTGGGAACTGGCTAAATAATATTTTGCTGTTTTATTACATTTTCCTTTAAAAGTATACAAAATCTTCATATGCTTATATTAATACTGATGGAGTAGCACAAGACAGTGCACAGCTGTTTCAGAGCAAAGCTGTGAGCATCTTTCTAACAGGGGAAAATGCTCATTTTTGGACTTGCAGGTCAAACACAGCTAAACACATTTGAAAAGCTAAACTTTGTTTTAATTGTGCTGATCTTCTTTGTAGTTTAGGAAGACTGCTGTTTTTTATTTGTCGGAGTGAATAAGATAAAGGTTTTCAATAATGTTAACCAAATTGTTAATGGTGCTTTCATAAAGTTACAAAATCACTGTCTCAAAAGTAAAGATACACTAGGGATGCACATTTTGCAGCTGTTAAACACTGGCTTGTGTCCTTTGTGAGTCTGTAACGTGATGTAAGTCTTAAAAAGATTGTTTTTTCCCTTTCTTTCCCCACTGGCCCTGGTGGGGGAAGGGAGGATGGAGTTACTTCCTGAGCAGCTTTTCCTTCTTTGTCATCGTGCTGTTCTCCAGGGCTCTTGCCTTGTTTACTGGTCCTTACCTCAGCCCAGCTCACATGATGTATGTGTTCTCCATTACTCCTTCTGTGTTCCTTGATACAGGTGCTTCAGGAGACAGAATGATATCACCATCACATTGTTCCTGTGGGAGAGAGAAGTGGTGTCCTTACCATTTCACCAAGATGCAAATAAAATGCAGAGGAGCTCAGTGAAAACCTTTCCAATGTTTTGGAAAGTCCATCCTGAAACCTCAGCAGCCTGATTTTTAGAGAGCAGGTGACATTAGCAATTCAAAGAAAACTTCTTTGTTTTCAGCTGCAGTTTGCAAGAAGCAGGTTATTAATATTCACTTACAAATTTTTGATAAAATAATTACAGGCACACACAATTCCAGGTTCTGTGGAAATACGTTTTAAAAACAGCACTGTAACAGTACATTGATACTTCAGTGACTCAATTGGCTCCACTAGAGCATAAAATAGGTATTATACGAAGAACAAATTATACCCTTTCTACCACATATTTATAGAAATTTGTTCTTATGCGAGCAGAGATAGAACAAGTCTCCAAACTAATAATCAGACTGCTATCATGAAGCTCCCTGACTCTTATGTGCCATGCTGTCTCCAGCTCTATCACACTGATGATAGCTATTTATCTTAGATCTCAGCTCTCCTAGAGACAGTCTAAATTATTTGCCTTTCAAGAGACAGCAGTCAGTCTTTATGCAACTGATAAAAAGCAAAAATATGCTGATCAAGTGCAATACATAAGCTGGAACATCCATTACTTAAGCATATTTAAATTCTTTTAAACATATCACTGCACTAGTCTTTGCTTTCAGTGGCTTGGTCTTGAGACCCTGTTTACTGACTTGAACCAACCTTTACATCTGGGAGGGATTATAAAATTACAGTATTGTTTGTATGGGGTTTTTTTCATTTGTTCAATTTCAAGAGTCTTGCTTGTTTAACTGTGTGTACCTTTAACCCTATTGTCTTTTTTTTTCCTCCTTCTTCCCCATTTTCACAAAAGCTTTTGATGATTCCTAGCACTTCCAGTGTCAGGAGCTGCTAGTGGAAAAGTGCTTAAAAGATACTTGAAATTTATTTGAGAAATTGTCCTTGCCAGATGCTAACAACTATGAAAAAATCCATCCCACAATAGCCTGAAGTCCTCTGGGCTTCTTATCAGAGGACCATCCATCAGAGGGAGTGAGGCACCTCAGCATCGAGACTCTGGTCACAAGCACGTGGGTCAGCTCTCTGGAGTCCTAGAGATCCTGCCCAGACCTTGAGACAGAATTTATTTTCAGTTTTTAATGGAATCCCCATACTGTATTGATAGCGAATGGAACTCCAAAAAAAAAAGTAATCAATCTTATGTCCACCTTTCACCCTTTCATAATGGGATTCTCCTTCTAACACATTTTATTTGTAAAACTAAGGCAAACACTTGTCACAGTTGTCACTTTCTGTTCTATTTCTTTCTAGCTCCCAGAATACCATTAGGTGAAGCTATTTGCAAATAAGGATTTGTTCAGATTTTTCCTAGAAATAGTAGGCTTTGTTTCCTTCCTTTTCTTCTCAATTGCTATTGAATCCTATATTGCATAAAAGATAGAGTAGCCACTAGACACAACCATTCAGTTTTGTGTTTGCACAACCTGCTAATGACAATAAGCCTAAAAAGTCTAGATTTCTGGAGATCTTGCTGTTTACATGCCACATCTGGTTATGTACCTCTCATCATCAGTGGGCTGGATTTTATGAGCTTTGAAGGAATCTTCTAGACGACACTTTTCTGAGGGAGAGTTTTGGGGGCAGTAGTGAGTGTGCTGCACCCTGCGTACTTGGGGTATGTCCTTGGGCATCATGAGGTGCAGCCAAACCTGCGTGAGGATGCCCTTGCAGTTCCACACACAGTCCTCAAGGTTATGCTCCAAATTCAGGCTGAACAGGAAAATATACATTCTCTTTTAATCCTCTAGGCTGGAAGTACATTCAGTTTGGCAAGCCGCTTGGGAGCTAGGCATTCAGAGGATGAGAGAAGAATGAAGGAGAGGGGATTCAGAGAAATGTAACACCTTCACCACTGGAAAAAACAACAACAACCACCTCCTAGGGCTGGTGAAGTGTCAGAAACCAGAAATCAAGCAACCCTTTCTATTAATACTATCTTTCCAAAGATAAGAAGACATATAGTGGCAGGAAACTTTTATTAATGAGTTGCTTTCCCTCAAGCTCGTGGGTTCGCAGCAGCAAAACCAGCTCAGCAATAAATGCTGCCATTATGCCAGAGGCACAATAATATTCAGAAGGGATCATGTGTAAATAAACAAAGATTAAAAAAAGAAAGGCGTGATCAGTGATCATGTGGTGATGAGCAAAGATTTTTCCAGACTGACTGTGGAAACAGAACTTTCCAACCCAATTTGGTCTGCAAAGCACTGGGGACATTATTTTTTTTCCCCATGTCTTCATCTCTTGTTGCTGCAAAGAAGGAAGGAAATCGTGATTTTGTTGTACTTTTACAGCAAGCTTGAAGTAATTTGTTGGCAAAACGCATAAAGCCGAGTAGGAGGAGTATTTACTGCGGTGCTTTTGGTTTTATCCTTACAGAGTGCCATCTAGGGGTAACTCATTAAAACCTCATCAAAGATTGAAAGCTTCATCTCGCGTTAAAAATCAAACAGGAAAATGCTTTTCCTGCAGGATGTTTCAAGATCTTGCTACAGCTATTGAGCACACTGTTTGGAGTACATAGAGTGGAAATCTTAAAGGTCTTTTCAAACCAAAACGATTCTGTGATTAAAGCTTTAGGAAAAGAGATTGGGAAGAGATGATTACTACAGGATACAAAGCAACTAGATTCAGAAAATCATCATTCTCTCACCTCCACAAACTACCAGCTGTTTACAGCCAAATCCTCCTGTGTCATCCAAGTGACTGGCATTCATAATTCAACTTATTGTCCAGCTTTTGAGAAAAGCTATAATCTTTAAAATCCTAACTCATAAATGTGGGGATTAAATTAATTACAACAATTAGTTTTGTATTTTTGTTTCTTTGATGGGACAAACAGAAAATTATAATTCTTACAAACATGAGAAGACATTGGCAACTATATTTACCTGGTTTTTTGTTTTATTTTGTTGGCCTGTTTTGATCTCCTGTTATAACTTTATATAGTTTTAATCAATGTATATTTAGAGTAATATGATTGAGTCATAATTACACTTCTGCCTAACATTTCCTTTACTTGGCATTTCTTGAGTGTCCTTAAGGAAGCCTGGTTTTTCTCCTATCTTTCTGGAAATTATGATTGGCAACCAAATAAATTCTGAAGGTTTTAAGGCAGCTAATTATGCTGAGATAATCTGATGATGCTTGAATTTCTACCATTATTTAATTTCCTAAAAGAAACTTGATAAAGAAAAAATTCCTTTCTTTTCATTCTTTTACACAGACTCCTAAAATTATTTTAAATTTGAAGAAACACTCAGAAGGGTCTGTGCCCTTTGGGTCAACTCTCCTGTCTTCAGGCATGAAGCCACACGCACGCCTCTGCAAGAAGCAGCTTTTTTTCCTTCCACCATCCACTCCTTGCCTGTTCCTTTGTCATCCTATTTTGGCCTAACATAGTTTGGCCTGTATCTTTCTTACAAATGTTTATTATACAAGGCACTGCAAAAAAAAAGTTTATTTGAGTCTAATAACCTTGCTGTATCCCCTTTAGCATACGCATTTCCTAATTTTTTGGATAAGGAACAATCTTCAAACTCTATACAGCTCCTAATCCGTTCACAGCTTGGTCTGTGGCTTGGGCTCCTAGGTGCTGTTAATGATACATATCTAGAAAACTTCATTCTACTCGCATCATTGATATCACCATTACATCATTATTTTCAGTTCGTTTCCCAGGGAGAGCTGCGGTAGACTGGTGCTCTATTAAATCACCTTCTGATAGAAAAAGCTGTTCTTATTTTTTCCTTTAACTGCACAATGTTTTCCCTTTACAATATTTTAAATATACAATATACAATACATTATAAATATTTGATGTTTACAAGTGCCAATGGAAATAAAAACTGCATTGGCAAATATATCAATGTCATTCTGTCATTCGGTTGTGCCTCTCACATATTCCCAGCACCCCTTCCACAAGCAGTCTCCACTCTCCAAATCACATAATTTTGACAAAAGGATAACAGTCGGTCCCTTATCTTCGTAAGCATGAGTTATAAAATCAGGAATGGAAATCAATTATAATTATGGGTAACACACTTAAGAAAACCAACATAGACCTGTGATACCTGAAAGAAAAAAAGTTGGTAGAAATTGTGTAAGTGATTAACATGTATTTAGTGTGTTCCTGTTCTAACACTTTTCATGGTACTGAACTGGAAAACTCCAACAGTTAATAATGCCAGTGGGTGAAATTCCTTCAACTTTTACCTCCTTACAAGTCAGTGTCAATATACATTGATTTTTATAGGTCTCATTCTCGGGCAGTGGCATGTAACACATGCTTGTTTTGTGCATACCTAAGTATACATAATACTTACATAGGTATACTATTACTGAAGCCCAGAAATGGTAAAGGGTATTAGTTTTATTTCAGAGTAGGTGAAAATGTGCTGTGATTTATTTTTCCCTCAGTAGCTAGCCCTCTAATGCCAGCTTTCTTTCCTCCCATTTCCTGCTTTTAGTAGAGAGATGTTGTTATTTAGCAAGTGGCATTGTCAGCTCTATTCCTTTCTAAACTGAAAATTGTACAAAAATAGTAAAAATAGCCAAAAATCACAATGATAGCACAGCCATTACCTACTTTTTTAAAGAACTGCACAAATATGAATAAATCATCCATAATAGCATATGATTATCTTTTACAGTATCTGCATTATAAGAGAAATAAAAGCATTAAAAGCTTTAGAAAGGTAACATGAGTTTAGCAGTGGTTTTTATTTTGTTGTTCAAAGTATATTATACCATATAGAACAGAATTAATATCTACTATAAGTATATAACACAGCAGGGAAGCTTAATTTTCCATACTGGAATACAGCTGAAATAGTTATCAATATTGTTGTCAATATTCTTTAATTGTTGCCTGGCCAACAACCTTTTTGCTTTGTGTGGGTTTGGGTTTTTTCAGTCTTGGAAGCGTTCAAGCTCTGATGCACCTATGTACAATTACAGGATACTTCTCAGTCACCTGGCACTAAATTGCAATAAAGCAGTCTTTTAATCTGAATAATCTATCATGGGAGAATACTGCATGTTGGGAAGCCCTCCTCTCCCCCAAGTATTCCAAGTTAAAATGCCAAGATGGAATATTGTATTAGACAAACACTTCTCCACCTGCCAGTAGCTGCTTTGGGTAGAAATCAAGTGATGCGAAGAACCTGAACTGGGGCAAATCCCATCCTGAGCGAGAGACTGGTGCACAGGCATCCTGTGCCTTTCTAATTAGATCTAGCAGTCACTGTGCCCGTGCTTCAATTAGCACTTTGTAATTGTAATTTCATTCTAACCCTATTTTTGATCTTATATAATGCCTCAAGTCGGTTAAGCTTTTTTCCCTCCTGTCAGAAGGGAGTTACTAGCCGGGAGTGGGAATGGCCCCGCCAGACCTCCCCTGGCAGCTGCTGCCGTGCCCGCTCTCTGAAAATGTACATTTCACCCTTCAGCTAGATCTAATTTAGAAATCTTTACGCTCTTAATGATTTCCTATAGTTTGGCCTAATTGAATCTAAATGCTTCTGCATTAAAACTGGAATGCCCAACTGGGCCGAAGCTGAAAACCTGTGACCCTGAAATACAGCCCCAGAAACTCGAGCCCTCCTCCGTGTTGACAGTTGTCATCTACAGCACCAAAGCCACCGCCCTCTTCTGTTTCGACCTAGTGCCCAGATTGCAAAAATACTTTGGTTAAGACCAAAGCCTCCTGCAGAACTGAATTACTCCCACCGTGTGCAGCAGCTGCACTGTGCAGCGAAGCAGCTGCAGCATGAGGGACTCTCCAATGTTCCTGCCGCATCGTGTACCCCCTGTGAGGGAAAGGAGCTCTGCTGCTGCTGGGGAATGGGCCACCCTGGGGGGAGATGGGCTCCAGAGCGCTCCCTTCACTCTGTGACTCGAGACACTGCATACGACCGATCAGCAAGTCAAAAGACCAACCTCCAGCGGGTGCATGGAGCCACGGGGTGGGAAAGGAACCACTGCCGAGAGCTGCATCTGATGGGCTTGGGGAATGTGGCTCAGGAGTCAGGCGGGTGAGTGCCCCACTGAGGGAGAGACGTGACAGCAGGCTCAGGCAACGCTGCCTGGGCTCCCCCATCCAGATATTCCAGCAGTGTTTGCTGTTGGTTTTTCTCTAAATCTATTAAAGCCACTAGTGAAATCCTATTAGTTTCCCTAAGAAATTACACAGAATCACAGAATGATAGGGGTTGGAGGAGACCTCTGAAGACCATTCTCACCTTGCAGGCTTCTATAGTAGAGGAACATATACCATCCAGGGTCTCTCCATTCTTAGATATTGTCCCACCAAAATTCTGCTGTTTTCTTTAAAGTTCAGGCAGGAATGTGAAATATTTGCATCATGTCTCTATTCGGAAGCCTCTTCTAAGAACATCGTACAACTACTGCACAGTGTAGCATCTGTTACTGGTCTATTAATAATCTTAACAGTAACATTAGCAAGTAAGTATCAAGCACAACTACGGAATATGAACCCTTGATCTTACCCCCAAGCTAAGAATGATAAGAACGACAGTATGAATAATACCTAATAATCATCTAGCTGCCAAAATGATATACCCTGCAAAAGTAAACAGACTTGTTTCTTTTATTTTAAGGACTAAGTCTAATTAAGAACACTCCTAATGCATCTAGGAGGTTGGAAGAGTTTAGGCAATTGCTGTCACATTCAAAGTAAATCAGACTGTTAGGGTCTAATATTTACATTTCACAATTTCTGCCTTACTAAATTATGCTCCCAAAGTAAATATCATTGCAGTATAGGAAATTATTTACAAAAGAAGAGCTAAGGAAAGCTATTCCATCATTTCTATTTTCATCAAGGTGAAAAACCCGCTCTTGCAATCATCTTATTGGGCTCAATCCTACGCTCCATTAGCAGGAAAATTTTCCATTGAAGTCAGCACAGATCTTGCTTTCAGAGAATTTTGTATTCTCTAACAACACCTCATCTTGCTATCAGTAAATACAGTGGGAAACATGCTTCTGAAGGTAATGGTAGCAAAAGATCTTTGGTGGTGTTTTATAATATGCTACACTGGCAGGAAAAGAACCATCGATTTTGAACTCAAGGAGGTCTGCACCAAAAAAGTTTTGCTTCTGGTGAAGAAATAGATGGGAGTTGGCCTGAAATTTAAGAAACTTCAAAGTAACTTGCACTGCAACACAGGAAGAATGTTAGACCTTATGCATTTTAATAATACCCACGAGGACAACTCCACTGATTCATTCAATGATTTCAGTGTTCCAGTTAATGTAAATATGCATGCAATATAATACCCTAAAAGTCCCTTTGTCTTCTCTGGAAATGTCCCAGAAACAAATGAAATGTTGTGGTTCCTTTTCTAAATGAAAGATGTTTCATTTGATCAGATGACAATATTCTTTTCAACTTTTTGACAGGAAGGAGGAAAATCCTTAGTTTTATCCAAAATTATTTTGTTTTTGACTCTGATTTACTTGCATTTTCCTACTTTGAACTCTTTCATACATGTTAAGCAAAGCTCATAGGTGACCTTCTGAAATATTTTGTAAGTCTGATTTGGCAGTTAGAGGCAGCATATAACTCTAAAAACACCTCTTTGGTCCCATACTATTAGTACCTCTACTAATAGTATACTAGTACTATAGTATCCCATACTATTTGGGACAGTATGTAAAACTATATCCCCCCCTGCTATCACATACAAAAGCCCTTGAAGCTCTCCCTAGAGATGTTCATAATGTGCCATTAGAGAGGGATGGTGCATAGATCTCACCAACTCTTCTGCATATTTCAAGCTTCTAGTATTGTCCCTGTACTTAAGCCAGGGAAATAATTTAACTTCTCAGAGCAGACAATTTTTGTCTTCGGCATAGTTAATACTCTCTACTGGCTTAGAAGAAATAAGAAATTAATTAGCAGAAGTGTGTTGGAGTAATGTTGATTTTAATCCGTTTAATCACATAATTCTTCCACTTCTAAATTTATCCAAAAAGATATAATATTAATCTGAGCAGATACACAATTCCAAACATCTGCCTTTTTCATAAATAATTGGCAGAGCAATCTACCAGTTGTTCATAGTTTGATGCAGACATTCCCAAGTGCTTATAAATTTTATGATGAGATTGGTTGATTTTATAAAATTGATCAATACAAAAGAAATGCTCACAATTTATTCTTTAGTTAAAAGCGTCACTTGTTTATAAAGCTTGAACCTTTATAAATTTTGAATTTGCCACAATTCATGAGCTGAATACCAAGATTAAGCATGTAACAAGAACGCCTGCTTTCAGGATTCAGCACAGTTGCTACACAGCTTTAGTCTCCCCATGATTGCTTACTGCCAAGCACCCCTTTACTGCCTGGCCCCGCAGTAGGGCACTCAGGTGACAGTCACCACGGGCCAGACATGGAACCCACATCTGGTCTGTTCACATTAAACACACCTCGGGAATATTCCAAGGCATAGAATCATTGAATTGTTTGAGTTGGAAGGGATCTTTAAGATCATCGAGTTCCAACCCCCCTGCCATGGTCAAGGGGACCTCCCACTAGAGCAGGTTGCTCAAAGCCCCATCCAGCTTGGCCTTGAGCACCTTCAGGGATGGGGCATCCACAACTTCCCTGGGCAACCTGTTCCAGTGCCTCACCACCCTCACTGTAAAGAATTTCTTCCTAACGTCTAATCTAAATCTCCCCTCTTCCAATTTAAAACCATTAAAGTTGTTGTTAGGCAGTCAATGCCTTTTCTGCTCCTCATCCTGCCTCACCAGTGAGTAGGCTGGAAGGGCACAAAAAGTTGGGAGGAGACACAGCCGGGAGAGCTGACCCCAACTGGCCAAAGGTATAATCCATGCCATATGATGCCATGCTCAGTACCTAACGCTGGGGGATGAAGAATGAAGAGGGGACATTCAGAGGGATGCTGCTTCTCTTCCCAAATAACTGTTACACGTGATAGACCCTGCTTTTCTGGAGATGGCTGAACACCTGCCTGCCCATAGGAAAAGTGAATGAGCTCCTTGTTTTGCTTTGCTAGTGTGTGTGGCCTTTGCTTTACCTATTAAACTGTCTTTATCTCAACCCACGAGTTTTCTCCCTTTTTCTCTTCTGATTCTTTTCCCCATCCAAACTGGGGGGAAGTGAGCAAGCAGCTGCATGGTCCTAGCAGCTGGCTGGGGCTAAACCCTGAAATGAGTTCTGCATCATCTGCCATTTTTAATCTATGCCCTATGGGACTCCAGCTGGAGCACTGAATCAGGTTCATACCACTGTCAACCACACTGCCTTTCCCACAAAAACTTTTCTCCACATTCTTGTGGAGGGAAAACCCCACAGGGGAGTCAGGATAAGAGCTCCACTTGGGGAAATCATGAGCCAGGGAAAAGGAATCAGCCTGACTATAGTCCCTCACAGACCAGCTGCCACTGACAGTAGGATTCATGGAGTTGGGAGGTGGAACAACTGAGAAGTAAATCTCAGCAAATTTTACTTACCATCCCTTCTCTCCAGGCTTCTCACGGCCTTTTCCCTTCAAAGCAGGGACTGTTTTATCCCTTGGCTTCATAATGATACCCAGTTGGAAGTCAGTCACATGAAACAATCATGCTGTTCTTCCAAGTGTATATGGCAATCTAGTGTAGACATCAGGAGAGTGATTCATCAGACCAAGGGTGGACACACACATCTGAAATACCTGTCTAGACTCCATTTATCATTTACTGAAACAGATACTTCTATCAAGTGACTCACCTCATGCTAAAGCTGCTCTCTAAAATGAATGGTACACCAGAAAGTGCTTATTTCCCTCCATCAATTGCAAAGGGAGTCAAGATGTGCTTCAGACATGGTCACGTAACTACAGACACCTAAAGTTAATGAGGTGAAGCCCAGGAATTTTTGAATAATATTTGAGGAATAAAGTAATCCAGAAATAAGAGTATCCAAGATGTGTTGTAGCTGTATTAATATAATCAAAGTTTTATTTAAAACAGCATTGTATTTCCCATAGTGTGTTTCAGTTTTCTTTTCATCTAGTAAATAGAGTTGAATGAAACACTAGCATTTGTAATAGCTCTCTCAAGTGTCCACTTGACAAATCAGGATGTACCACAACCGGACCATGAGACATCACATAGACTTTAGGTAATTCCTTTGAAGTTTAACCATCGATTTCCTTAGGAAACACTGTCAACCTGTTTATGCCAATACCCATTCCTTTCAAATAACTCCCAAACTCAAATATTTTCTTCACTACAGTAAAAGTGCAAGCATGGCCATATGTGTCATTTTTTAGTTTCCTGAACCAGCACAAATTTACAGGGAAACATAAGGAATGCCTGCAGATCAAAGTCTTACTTAATCACTTATGCACAGGTAAAAACCACAGGATTTAACGGGAACGTAAGAAACACCCTACTGGATCACCTCAATGGTCCCTCCAACCAGTATTCTGACTCCAGCAGTGGCAGCAGGATATATATTTAGGGTAAGTATGTAAGCCTACCATTTTCCACAGCCCAACCTCCCTCATACATCCCCAGAATCGCGTCGTTTCATTTGGAAGTTGGAATTTTCCCTAGTGTGGCCTCCTTACCTTTCCTACCGAGCAGTGCAGGGATTTTACTGGAGTGCTTCTTTTCTTCTTGAGTTGAGGCAGTTTACCAGGACTTCTTGTACGATATTGGTAACAATATCAATACAATAATGCCACTACTGTATGAGTCCTGGAATACCTACATGGCATTTAAAGCAACAGACGTGGGTAGATATGTTTTCCTTTGCCTGACCTCCAACCATTCATTACAACCTTGAAAACAGAGCATCTGACTCAGCTGCTCTCTCTACACTGGCAGAGACTGCCTGCCTACTGATAGCATTTTGTCTCTATTTTCTTAGATACCTGTCAGCACCCACAGCCCTCTTTCTAGCCTAGCATCCTCCTTTGGCTTATATTTAGACTTTGAAGAGTAAATTGTTCTTAATCTGCCAGGTAACAGGAAGAGGATATTCCCCAACAAACAGCACCCTCATCGCATTTTCAAGGATTCCGGTTGCTTTGCTTTTCTTCCTGGCCCTGTTACATCTTCCATTTGACTTAACCCTCTGTGCTGAGGCAAAATACTAGCTCATCAGCAATGTAAGTATGCTATTAAAAATATTACACACAATTGCCTTGTTTGTTATAGGTTGGAAGTCTAATGGTGTTCTATATCATGCTCCTCAGGTCTCAGATCTCTAACTAAAGCATTTTGGTTACTGTGAGGATCTCAGCTTTCACTGAAAAAAGGGGGAATTTCTACCCCTCCTTGTTGCATCAAAAAGCTTGAAAACATTATTTTGGCAAAAATAAAAAAATGAAAATCTGGAATCAGTTTCATATAAAATGCAGGCTCATGATTTTTATGATTATACATCACTTTGGTGGGAGCAGGGGGGAAGGGACACTGATTCATTATTTCTGAATGTTTGCAGGTGGCAATACTGACTGTGGAAATTTCATCTTTGGGAATGCTTTGTCACCAATGTCCTCGAGCAGTCATAATACAGCTCTCCCATTAGTTTGTGTGAATAAGAGCAGTCCTATGGTCTAATTCATTCTCTCTGCAGCTTTCAACCCTGATCTTGCAAGCCGTATTTTGTACCCATGAAAACTGCTGCAGTGATATGCAGTAGTGGTATGCACAGGTAAGAAGCCCTGTCTGAGCAACATAATAGATCTTGCAGCTAAGCAAATTGAGTGCAAAAGCTGAGAGACATTTAGCTTATCTGTATTAAATTTGCCTTCATAGACATTGCAGTATGTTCCAACTGCTTTATTAAAACAGAAGACAACATAATACTGAATTTCTCCTCACTAATTGTCCTTTACTCCAAAACTCAAATGATGCACCTCTTCCCACACCCTCCCCCCTGAAGACACACAAACACCAGCACAGAAATAAAAAGCAGTATTTTAATGGAAAATATGAAAGGCTGATACCTTCCTTTCGGTCCCATTAGGTGGAGCTCTCAGACAAGAAGAAATGAATGAAAAAAAGAACCCGCAGGCATCCTTAGGAATTATTAGTACCGTACTATGCAGGTATTTTTCCCTGCTGAGAGCTCTTTCCTCTTGATAGAATTAATTTGTACCCAACTAGAAAGCTTATTACACGCTTTCAAAACTACTATTACCCAGCAACCTGCCTGTACAACTAGCTTTTCATTAGCCTAACACATTAGTGAAATCAAGCTGCAAACTTTGGAGGTAGCTGAATGCTACATCACTGGGGTCAACATAAATAACCAGACCAACAGAGAAATAGTTATGGAAATAGAGAGGCAGAGCAGATAAAGAATTCAAGAGCAATACATAAAAATCAGAACATTCCAGCAAGTGCTTGACCTCTCTTCCATTAATGATAAAAGTCCACTGACATTAACAGTCTGAGATTCAGCTGAAAAATTTGCCATACAGACACAAAGGCATAATACAAACAGAAACAGCAAACCTGATTTGTAACCTGATGTTCTGACGCGTTCCAGTTCTAGTTACTACTCTTGTTTTGATTTCGTTTTGATTTCGTACTTACTGTACATATTCTTACAAAGTTTTGGGGTAGATCTCTCAATTCCTACACAGGGGGAAGGACAAAGATAACCCTGTGTAAAGTACTGCACAAGCAAAGGCCAGAATGATGGGTGTATATTTGCAAGGCTATTGACCCTTACACCAACGGTTCATTGTGTGCAGTAACTCAGCAACCTCAATATTTTTGCCAATAAATGTCTGTGGTTGGCAAAATGGGAAAGAGCAAAACAATGTTGCAGAGACAATTATCAGAATTAACAGAAATTAGCAGAGATGTCCAGATATATATGAACAGAAAGAGTCTGAACTGGTTCTTGTTGGACTCCACACCTTATTTAAGAGAAACAATTGACAATATGATAATTTCATGGCCATAGAAGTATGATATTGGAAGGTGGTTTTTATTTTGTGTTTGAATATCATCTGTCTACTTCCAGGTTTTGCAACACTCTGAAAGTCTGTTCCATTTTCAGACCTTTTAAAAAATGTACTCTTTTGTGCTCAAAGTAAACATCGTTTAGCATCTTGTGCTAAAATAAATAATATGTTGTGCCTGTGAGACAATAAGAACTAGTAACGTAATTTCGGTGTTGAAATCAGTTTGCCTCATTATTTGACAGGCTTTAAGTTTAAACACTACTCTAGATTTGCTTCACCAACATAAAATTTCTCCTACTCATAGAGACTGCTGCAATGTAAGAAGAGTGTCTCTCCCCAACACCGAAGATTTCTCCCTCACTTCTATGGTCTTCTGTTCTGCACATTTCCCCAGAGGAATGTTTTGTAATCAGGATGATCTTTTAACATTTTAGTTTTTCCCACAGGAATCATTCCAAACCTGCTGCTGACATAAAAAAGGTGTCACAGGTCAGAATCTGATCTTTCCTTCTTGACACTGACACCGTGGACCGGGCTTGTTCTGGTCACACTGGGCAACATGCACTGGTTCTGGTGGCTGCAGCTGTATCTTCCACAACCGGTTTCAGATGCAGAGGATATAAAAAGCCAGAGCTTCAGGAGTGCATCTTCTTTTTAACTTCCCCTCACCTGCCTTCAGGGTTGCCTTAATGACTACAGCATGCACACATAGTTGTCAAATTCTGCTGTGTGAGTCTGTTGCTCTTTCAAATAATACAATATATCTATGGTATGGATATGTTCTCTGTCATATGTGGCTACTGATAGCCTCTACTAGACTTATCCCAAGACCCCTAACTTTAATGGAGGGAGTTGCTATTATCCCTATTTTACACCTTCAGGCTAAGTGACTTCTTCAGCCCTATCCAGGCAGCCTGCAGCAGAGTAGGGAACTGAACCTGATTCTGGTGCATCCTACCTCTGCCCGTCAAACTTACACAAATAGAGGAGCATAGGTCTGATTTAAGTTTCAAGAGAGAGAATGAAGGTTAGGGCGCTCTTACCCCATTTGCCTAGAAAGTTGAGAGAAGCAAGAGAAGGGTCAAAACTGTGGACAGCTGAAGCTTGGTACCACACAGTGAGCCTCTAATAAGGTCCTGTAGGCAGAGAACACAGCTGGTAAGGTTCATCTGGCTAGGCATCCCAGAAGCATCATGCCAATTTCTCCCAGGTAAAACAAAAAAGCTCTCTTCAAATCTGAAATTTCTCTGTCCAGAACTTGTTTTTAGGAGATGAGATTTTTTCACTGGAAGTTTTTCGAGCAGAAAATTCTCAGCTATCTACTATAACCCCTCCACCAATTCCCCTCTAGCTTCCCAGTGGCTTTTCACCCCAGTGGGGTGAGAATGTTCATTTAACATGATTCAGTATTTTGCTAAAGTACAGTCTGGTTCAAAGACAGAAAATTTATCTTAGCTGCTGAGATTTCCATAAAGTTCAATTAAAAGTGTCAAGCTATTGTGACTAGCTTTGTCAAGATGTGAGTGACAAGCTCTGCTGTGCAGCAAAATGTGGTTTCACAAAACGCTGGGGAGAAATGGCAGGATGCTGCTTCTCAGGGGGCTGCAGGCACATGAACCTTCTGACTGTAGCTCCTCAGCTTGCATTTGACCCAGAGCTGAGACACCCCTCGAGAGGGAGAGCCTGAGAAGACAGCCAGCGCAGGTGCTGAGGGCTCAGAGGGAAAACTGGCTGATCTTGATAAGAAAACTCATGGCATTCACACAGCCAAAATCCTGATCTCTCACTGATCCTGCTGCACCACTGTCTTTCTTTCGTTCACCTCATTTGGACATGGTGCTTTGAAGAGAACATAAATGCACTTCTCTTGACTTCTTTGTCTATCCTTTTGGAAAAGTGCTCAGTGCTCATACAGTGTATCCCAATATGGTTTCTTTTTGAATATCTATTTCAGAAAACACACCCCTACTGCAGCACAGTGCAGCCTATAGCAATGAAGAGGAATAATAACACAATCCTTAAAGACAGATCAGGAATTCTAAGTGCTGTACTTGGGTCAAACTTGAATCTGAAGGGCTTCTATATTTCATCAAAAAAATATTTTCTCCCAGTCTCCCAAGAGATTATAGCATGTTTGAAATTTCTGCTAGTAATTATGTAGGAATAAATTAAATTAGCTGCATTCATTATACTTCTTAAACCCAAACTTTTATTTTCTCTGAATAAACGCAGTCTATTGAGTAATAGCCCCTCCTATTAAGCTTCATTAAGACCTAACCCTGACAGTGGCTGTCTGTCCAGTATTAAACACAGGTGTTTTGAGAGGATGCTGTGATGCTGTGATGAACAAAACTGCTCAGCTGAGTTACATGCTTCACTCAGGACTGATCTGTTCCAAACCTGATAATCCTGCACATTTGTTTAAACAAGTGGTTCTGGCATGACCAGCCCTGACCTACTTTCCCCAATGCTTTACTTGTTACACACACGTTGCAGCTTTCCTCCGACTTCAAACAAACACAGACTGCCTTTTGCTGCCTGTTAGCAAAATCCTCAAAAGAAGGGGGGCCCAGGTGAGGGAACAGCAAGATTACTCTGCTACACAGAGCAGAAAGTACGACGTATTGCCAGCACCCAGCAAAACCAGCGGTAACTTCTCCACTCCTTGAGTGAGCTGGGGACTCATTTCCCTCAGCTGGCCAGTTTGACTTTTTATTGCACAGAAACAGAGGAGCCAGTCAAACATAAGCGTGCAACTCGCACAAAATGAAGAGTTCTGTACGAGAAAATACGCAATTAAAAGGTAACATGTCTAACTTCTCTTTACTAATCGCAAGAGATAGATGGAAGACAAAACCAGTTCACTCCCCGCAGAATACATCTCTCTTCATCTTTTAATAGACCCACAATATAGAGGCTGCTGTTGGTCATATCGATCTCTTTCACATGAGCTATCATTTTTGTTCAGGACATCTTTCTGCTCTTTAAATGACAGCTTGATTGTTGGAGCCAATCTCCATCACTGCAGAACTGTTTATCTAGTGGTATTGGTGAGTGGGGCTATTAGTCCTGAAGACCTGTTGTATAGCCGCTGGCTAGAGAAAATGATTTTGAGTTGAATGGACTCTGTTTTGATGTCCAATATCCAAACCTTTACCTCAGAATTGTCTCTCTAAATGCGCATGCAAGAACAGAAAGCATCCCCCTCAGTTCTTCCACTGAACTCATTGGTACAACGTCATGCAATTCCTAGAGGCAAATAGCTTGCCTCTAGTTTTTGTTCCCAGCAGAGATTTTTCATTCCAAACGTGTGGTATAAAAGGACAGTTTATACTTCAGTGCAAATAAAAAATCCATAACTCAAGGTATTGGCAGAATGCTCATGCAGGAGCATATAGGATGAGTCGAGTTGAAAAGGGAAGGGAAGGGAAGGGAAGGGAAGGGAAGGGAAGGGAAGGGAAGGGAAGGGAAGGGAAGGGAAGGGAAGGGAAGGGAAGGGAAGGGAAGGGAAGGTCTAATTAATTGACTTAGTTCTCTCTTCCTGCACTAAAGGATGAAAGACTGGTTAGCATATCTGAAAAGTGTCAAACAGAAAAATCTTTATTTATTGACTTTGCCACAATAGTACCAGGTAGAAAGGAGAAGGCATGAAAACGTCTCTTTTGGAATCTGATGGAAGCACAGCTGGTCTAGATTGACTACCTCTTTGGATGGACAAGAGCCTAACATAAGCCCTTCTCTGTCCTCTGATCCAAAAGACACATATCAAAAGCATTGATGGACAATTAGGTCAGAGATACCTCCTTTGCCCCTCCTTTTCCTCAACTCGCTTGCTGAGTTTATTCCATGTTTTCAAATTCCTGTAGATAAAACCGAAGAACAAAAATGCAGCTGGGGTTTGTGCAAGTGGCAATTTGACGAATACCTTCATTCTCTAAACAGCTTGACTTTTCTCATCAGGGAAACGTATCTGTCAAACCACGTTTCTCCTCCCTGGGGAGGAGGTGAGGAGGTGGCTGAAATCTGAAAAGGGGTGATATTCAACAACATGCTGCATTTAGCAAAGTTACATTCACAACAATACAGCAATGCAATCATTGCATCACTTTCTGCTCCTCCTGGACAGCAGAGTTAAGTAAATCACCCAAACTTGGATAACGAATCGGTCCTACATGCAGGAGCAGGATTCTGAGTCCCAGCCCCACCGTGCAACCACGGGGCCATATAACCTGCCCTTTAGATCTGTTAATAGCACCACAAGCTGCTCTGGTGGACAACATCAAGAATAAATCCACCTGGTAGAGGAGGAAATTCAGCCTGAGGAAAAAAGCGAACACAGTCCCTATGACCAAGCCACACTAGTTGCTGTACCACCACATGGACAATTTTTCTTTTTTTCTGGAATGGGGTGTCAGGTTTGGATGAGAAGCACCACAAGGAAAGAACTAGCAGTAAGTGTGTGAGAGAACAGCACAGACACCACCCAAAATGTAATTGCCCATGGCAAGGTGCCTTGCAAGGTGTCCTGCAAGATGCCCGAGGGGCCTCCAAGTAAACCCAAAGGCAAACAGAATTGGCCATCCTCATTTCTCATCTCCCATGGAAAGCTAGGAAGGCTTCTGTCCACAGCTTCAGGAGAGTCTGGGAAAGTAAAATGACCTGATTTTCTGTTCTGATTTGAGCCTTCGATTTGATAAAGATCCATTTTTACAGCCTTGTGTTGTTTTAGTTGCTTTTTCTTGCCTTCTTTTTCCCAAATGCTCTAACCTGGAAAGTGGAACTCCAGTACCCCAGGAGGGTATTACTGACGTGATGCAGCATGACAATGTCTAACTCCTGTCTCCTTTCTGCTTTTCTACTCTCAAGTATTCTATAAAGAACATCTTTTTTCCAAAGCTGTGTTGTGCTGAGGACTCATTTCTTCTGTGACCAGTAAGTTTCTGTTTTTTTCCCCATAACTCAATACCTCTCCTTGCTGTGAATCTTTCCAAACTGTAAAATTTTACACCCCCTTACATTAAGCTGCATCTTCTGAATAATGCAGATGGATTATGAATCTTATATTTTGAGTTTTCTCATGACTTTGGGTCATCCAAATAGCTGAGCAGAGGGAGGTCCATTAATTAACATCACTGAGACCTTGTTTTCTGGCTCCTTCTTTTGAGAGGGAGATTTGTTTTGTTTGTTTGATTGCTCTTCATGCCTCATGTTAAGGTCTGCCCAGGCTTTTATTCTGTGCCCATCGCTGTGAAACGTGAGATGACTGATAACTCTCTTCTAATTCACAGAAGAGCTACTGTCTCAGCAGCAGCACATTTTGGCCTAAAAAGCAGTATTTGAGGCCTGACATCTATGGATTTGTCCAATCTAATTAGCGCCACTTGCATCAGTGTTTTTATGATACAGACATGCATCCACTCAGAAAATCACTAAAGCTACAAAGTCCACCACCAAGGAGACATGGTCACTTCTGGCTTGAAAAAGATTTGAAAGATACTCTGGAGGTAGAAGGCTCTGAAACACATCATCAGCCCCTCAAAACAATGCCCTCTCCTATGACTGTTCATAGTCAAGTACTCTTTTATTAGATTAGACTTCAATTTTCACTAATTTCATTATAATCAGGTAAAATTCTGATTTTGTTGAAGCCGGTAATCAAGATTCTACAGCAAAAAATGCTGAATATATCTATTTTTAAGACAATAGACTGAGAGTTAGGCTAAATTAATCTGCATTGAGCACTGTGCAGTAATGCCAGACAAATTGCTATACTCGAGCTCTCTTGTTGACAGTTGCCTTTAGTATTTCTAACATGTGTGGCCCTCTTCTGTGCAAGCACATTCCAAGAACAGTTGGCCATGTGCATTCACTGGGCATCTCAGACATGGTTCTGACATTCCTTCTCCAAGGAATTGCTCTGTGAGTCTCAAAATCATTCTACTAAACCAAAATATACCTCCTTGCATTTTTGCATCTAGAATTCCCGTGAAACCATTGAAAACTGGACACGCAATTAAAGATCATGTATAAAAATGACCAGAATTTCTGGACTGGAATCTCCTCCAGCTAACACCAGTGTAAATCACAAGCCTTTCGCTGACACCCCCAAAGTTACATGAAAAGCAACTGCACTAAAAAAAAAAGGGATTAGGGTGGCTGGATGTTCTCATTGGTAAAGGAATTTTGAAATGTTATTTATTTCAACCCAAACTCATCAGTCTTCTGCCTGATCTGCCCCTGCCTTCACTGTAAGGGGGAATTAAGGCCGTGTTTGCATTGCTGCCAGGCTCAGGTTTATGGGAGGAGAGGATTAATAGTTATGTCTCCTCCAAGCAGCCAACTCTGCTTTACTCACCACCAGAGACCACCGTTTGTTCCCTTCTCAAACACCCCAGCCCATTCACATGGATTCAAAGGCTTCAGATCCCCTCCCAGACCAAGGACGTGCTGTGAGCTGGCAGGATTTGTCCCCACTAGTGGCATCTGTAGTCACATGAACTGGCCAAGCCTGGGAATATAAAACCAGCACCGTTTTTCCAATAGGTTATAGCTGGTCTGAATAAAACACCCTGGCAGGAGGACTGGACAGCCCAGGGGGAGCAGTGATAATTTCATACCGGCTAAGATTGCCTGTGAATTTAACAAGAAACATCCCGTTCTCCTTGTGCCATTTATGTTGCATAAGCATTTGGTACATTAGCATGGGATTTAATGTGGGCATTTAAAGCCGCCTGCATTAGCTTGTCACTCTGGGTCTTTTCACCCATCTTTTGTGCGTGCTCTTCCTTGCAAATGTGTATTTGCTGCAGCACATTTTCAAAGGGAATCGAGAAATAGAAAACTAAAAGCTACATGTATTAGTATTCCTGTTTAATTTAATATCAGCTTACAAGGTGGAAATTAAAATGATTTTGCTGTCACTGTTATCTCTCTTCACTTGGCAAAGATCGATTTCCTTCTTCCCCACTGCTTACTAATATGACATCTGAAAACTAAGATGGTTTTATGTTTACTTCCTTGTTTAAATCAGCTTTCTCAACTAAGGACAGCTTTGGCAATACATTTGCTTTTTAACTTGTGATTTCTGCGTTGGCTCAGACTCCGCCAGTGACAGAACATCAAACACGGAGAGGCTATATATTTTTAATTACTCAGGGATGCCCTTGTGCATAAGTACATGCAAATTAAAGAAGCGGAATTCAAAACCTGTTCAGGAACAGATTGCACACGTTACACAATCAGTCACATTTTGGGCTCAGAAATGATGGTGCACTATTTTGCTTCTCCTGCTGACAATTTCGGAGGTATCAGACGTCGCTCAGCACAGCATCGTGCCATTGCTACTGCTGCGTCTGACACTGCGAGGTTTGGTACCAGTTTCTCGAGAGCTGGCAAGCCGAGGAAGGCGGATGGCAACGCACGAATGCTTGGGCGTGAGAACCAGCTGAACAGCTAGTCCACGTGGAGTTACACCTTCCCACAAAGGAAATACCAACGTCCGGCCAGAGGATTAGAAAAAAGTGATGATGGTTTCGACGTCTCAAAGAATCTGATGTAAACCCCTAACTGCCTGCCTCCAGAATTTAGCCCTCCTCAGCAATGGGGAGGATAAACGACACTGAGCAGAGCTGTTGCTTGGAGTCCCGGCTGATTTTATGAACTTGGTACTCGTACCCTGGTAGCATTACAGCTCCAGCCAAGATGTAATTATTTCCAAAGCCAAAAAGAGTTCCGTGAAAATCTCACAGAGTAAGGTGGTTGAGGCCAAAAGGAAAAGAAAGGAAACATGGCCATCTGCGTATCACAGATGAGGAACTAAAACACTGGAGACAAAGCCCGCAGGGTGGGTATCCCTAAGGAGCTGACCATTCCTCCTCAATGAAGAAGTTGAGCTTTTTTAAAAACTTCATTAATGCGTCCTGTAGCCTATTCACTTGGGATATTATCTCATACCCTTTAGACATTTCACTGTGTCAGAAGTCTCCTCATTTAACAGCCTAGAATTTCTTTTTCATATTTTCTTTTCATTGCCCTTTCTTAAATCCCCACGTTCAGCATTAATAAGATTTCTTCCTCTAGGGATGGAATACCTATATAGCATTATCTTACCTTCTTCCTCTCAAACTTGATTATCCTTTGTTTATCCAGTTTATAGGTATTAAAGTTTTAATCTTTCCTTCTCCCTCTTGATAAAGCTGCTCTTGTCCTCCTTGAGGGGATGATGTCTCACGGTTTCTTTCAGCCCTTTCTTGCAAGATTCCATGACTTCCTTCAGTGTTTCTGTATTTTTGGTACTGTTTGCACCCAGAACTGAAATCCAGCAAGCCCCTTCTGTCAAGATGCACCTGGCTCTTGCCCCTGCTTAAGAGATCCAAGGTGACAACTCCTCGCATTGCACCAGAAGTGGCTTATGCCATACGAGCAGCCTGGGTCCCACCAAGTGTGCTCTTGTTGGCCATCTGCACAGCTGACCTAAGGCAAAGGGTGCCCTCATCTCTGCTTGCCTCCCAGCACAGGGCTGGCCCTGGGGAACCTTGTTCCTTGCCGTGGTGCCTGGTTCTGTCCCGCTGTGCCGGGCTGGCAGGTGGGTGTCTGGACACACTTCAGGGGGTGAGCATCAAGGCTGGCGTGCGTGTGGTGTGACACTCGGATAGGCTCCTCTGGTGCCACAGAACTCTGGGCCGAGCTGAAGGCCATGCTGTTAGGGGGTGAGCAAGCAAGTGATGGTCTTTCATCTGATTTCTATCCTCGTGTCCTATTTTTGCACTGTCTGTCCTGCGGCACCTTTGGTGTCTATACCAAAGGCCAGGGAGCCACAGGGGAGCTCTTGGCAGGTTGGGACCTGTGCCGACCTGCCAGAATAAAAAAAGCCTTTTAATTTTACCGGGGATGGGAAAGGGTGACCTTTCCACTTAGGAAACGGGGACAAGCCTTGGTTGTCCTCCCCACCGCCAGCCCCACGGCTGGTGGGTCACCAGTGGGCCGTGGGGATGGTGGAGGCGTCGAGAGCAGAAGAAGAGGGCGGTCGGGAAAAGGAAACCCCGGTCCTTCGCACCACCCTGCCACCACAACCGCAGCACGCACGCACCGGGGCGGCGGGGCTCCCCCCGCGGCGGTGGCGGGAAGAGGGGGGGGGAGAGGCGGCGAGAGCGCGGGAGGCGGCAGCGGAGGAGGAGGAAGAGGAGGAGGAGAGGGGGAGGTGGGGGCGAACGGCGGCGAGGGGAGGGAAAACCGCGGCTGGGCGGAACGCACCAGCCGGCGCGGTCCCAGTCTGCCGCGGCCGCGCTACCCGCGCTGCCGGCGGCTCCCCCCCCCTGCCCCCACGCTCCCCGCTCCCGCATCGGGGCCGGGGGCGGCGACGCCCGCCGTGTCCCACCCGCAACTTTCGCCCCCCCCCCCCCCCCCCCACCCCGGCCCCGTGGATGGCTTTCGTCGGAGACCTGCAGGGCAGCCGGGCGCTTGACACCTGTCCCTCATGGGCCGCCCCCGCGCCTAAGTTTGCCGGCGCCCGGCCCCCCCTTCCCGCCGCCGCCGCCGCCGCAGGGCGGGCTTGAAGCCGCGGCGGGGGCCGCGGTGCCCATGGCCGGGCGCCCCGCGGGGCCGAGGCGTCCGTGCGCGCCGCCCCGTCCCGCCCGCCGGGGAGCGCCGCAGCGGGGGCGCTGAGGGAGGGAGGGAGGGAGGGAGGCAGCCCCCGGCAACACCGACACCGGCTCGGCGCCGGCCGCCCGTCCCCGCCGGGTCGCTGGCGGTGGCGGCGGGGGCGGCGGCGGGGCCGCCGGGATCCGTCCGCGCTCGCTGGCCCCCTTGTAGTTCCCGCGTCGTCTCGGTCCACGGCGGCGGCCCGCGGGTGACATGCAGTCCCTCATCTCTCCGGTGACCAAGGCTATCCTGGTGGCTTTGTTCATCTTCGCCATCCTGCTGATCCTCTACGTGATTCTGTGGTACATCTGCCGCGATGTGGATTGCGACCATGGGATCTGAGCGGCGCGGCGGGGCCAGGGCTTAGGAGCCGGGATTCACCCCCCGGGGCCGGGAGCGGCAGCGGGAGCCCCGCCGGGCGGCAGCCGCCGCCACCGCGGCCGGAGCAGGGGAAGGAGAAGGGAAAAAAAAAGAGGGAAAAAAAAAAAAGAGAGAGAGAGCGGGAAGAGCCGAGCCGAAAGATCCCGGAGGACAACTGCAATCAAGAAACCAACCTGAGCTTGACCTTCAGAGACCAGGGTGACCCGGTGAGTCTCCGCTCTCCGCGGCGCGGGGGATGCGCGGGTGCGGCGGGGCTGGCTCCCTCCTTCCATCCCTCCTGCTCCGCTCCGCTCTCCTCGCACGCACACATACACACACACACACACACTCGTGCACTCACACACACACACGCACAGGGATGTGGCACAGGCGCCCCACGCCGCGCACACACACGCAGGTACACAGGCAGAGCCCGGCAGATGTGCGTGCCCGAGCGCCCGCTGCGCGCTGTGCGGTGCCCCTTCCCCGGGGACAAGCAGGACCCGTCCTGTTGGCCGGGCAGAATTGCACTTGTCCCCTTCCCCCTGTCCCCCCGCTTTAAACGCGTCGAGGTGACAAAGGCGCAAAGTGCAGCGCGCCCGCGGGAGCGCCGGGGCCGGGCGCGGTGCGGTGCGGTGCGGGAGGGCGGCGGGCGGCCGCCGCGCTGCCTTTGCGGCCCCACATTGGTATGCAGGCGGTGGCTGCGCCGCCAGGCAGACCGAAAAGGTGAGCCCGGGGGATGGGGGAAAGGCAGCGCTTCATCAGTCCGGGGGCAAACCGGGGGAAGTAACGGAAAATCATGGGGGACGGATGTCGGGTATCCGGCCGGGCACCGGCAGGCAGACTTTGGGGAAGGGGATGCGAAGCGGGATGAGCTTCCCCTTCCCAGGGGCAGGTTGGTGGAAGGAGGTGAGGGAGATGCCAGACTAACGCGTGTGGGAAGTTCTGGATGGCAGTGGTCCCCTCTGGAAGGCAGAGTCCTACATACTACTCACTGCAGAAGGGTTAATTGCCGAAGGGTTAACCCTTCTGAATGCTGGAGCTTGGCAATGATGTCAGAAGATGTTGGTAAAAAAGTACGCAATGGATGGACCTGTACGTGCCAAGCAGGCTGGGACGCTCCCGGGGACGTGTCCTGCCCAGCCCTTTTCCCACCTGCAAGAATTTGTCGTTTGCTGTTTCTGCTCCAACCCGTCGGTTGCACCAAATTCCGCCTAATTCTGCTAAAGTGGAGAGACAGCAACACATTGGGTTGGAAGTGAAAAAAACCCTACCGAAAGGAAACTGGTCCTGAGCACTCGGGCTGTCAATGTCTCTGCCCTTGACAAACAAGCTCCCAGCAAACTCCAGCTGCGGGCGGTATCTCCGGCGGGGACGGATTCGGACTCCGCAGGGTGCGGGCGTGTGTGCGCAGCGGAGAATAAGAGAAAAACCAAATTCGGTTTTAAAGGGAGGGGGAAGGGGGATCTATCCAAGTGTAAAGTGTAATTGTGTGGTTGAGGATGATTTGACATTGAGTGTTGGTGACCGAAAGCTCACCTTTGCAACAGGGGTCTGTGTTTGGAAGGAAACTGTTCGGAAGTCGATTCTCTTGCCATTTTGAGCTGTGCTTCTGTTCAGATTGTGTTTCAAAGGGCTTTTGACCAGACTAGTTGATCAAACATGACATTACCGTTAACGCACCCGACTAATGTGATTATAGCAGCAGTGACATCAATGTTTCCTTGCCCTGCAACTACAGTAGCAATGCATTTGTTTACTTCCCCCGTGCACTCTCTGAAATGTCTGTTCCTCAACGGCTCTGAACAGCGAGGGAAGAAGGGAGGAGGAGGGGGAACCTCTTAAAGGCATTTAAAAAATGGCCATAACTCTCTTTTCCTTATGCATATAATTACGTAGAAATAAAATAACATCCAAATCCTCCTCTTTCTTTTTTTTTTCTTCTTTTTTTTTTTTCAGTTTCATCAGTCAGTAAACTTGTTTTTACCTAAGTGGCAAAAACCTCTTCACACTTTGACATGTCAGGTTGTGTCACGTGTTCCCTTCCGAATTCACAGCAGTGCGCACCTTCTGCCCCTCTCCCAGGAGCTGGCAGGAGCTAACGGGTGATACGGTCGGAGATTTGCTATTTAATGTTAATTGTTTCACAGGAAACTGGCGTTTCAAACCATTAGTTATAAAACTGGACAGAACATGGCAGAGTAAAATGCTTTTCATGAAATTTTAAATGTTGACAGATACATGTGCATGTGATTAAAATCCTGAAGTGTTGATATGACCAAACATATTCTATAGTATCCATCACAACTAATGTTAATCCTAATATTTGCAAAAACTGTGAAATACTCTATTCAGTTATTGTCTGACCATTAGTGTTCCCAGCTGGCTCGTTATTATTTTAAGCATATAGTTTCTAGGAGACAAGATGTAAAAAATTTTTTTTTTCTAACAGCTCTTATTCTAAATAAGGTTAATATATATGTGTTTATATATAAATATGTTTATATGCATTTGTATAAACACTAAGGGGAATTTTCCAGCCTAGCACAACTGAAAAATATGTGGAACAGTGATTAGCGGTATCATATTTGATTTATATTTGAAGTCACAGATTTGTTGGCTGTGGATCGATACTCTGTGTGTTCATTATTGTGTATTAACAAATGCAAAATCCTAAAAATATGAAACCCACCTATTTCTATTGCGTATGAGAGAATGAAATCCTGGCCTTGCTGATGTCATGTGGAATTTTGCAGTTGGTTTTGACAGTGTCAGAAAAATATTGGCAGATTTGCATGTGGATTTGAAACAGCAGGTTGTTACTGAGGTTAGGGGAATTAAAACAGTCAGCAAAGGCAAATTGGTTACAGTGGAGTGCCTACAAACTTTATATTTATTTACTTGCTTATTCAAAAGTTTGGTGATAATTTTATTTCTATGTAGTTTTATTAGGTGCTTCTGTCCCAACTCAATTTTCACCAGCTTTCTCTCTCCTAATGTATTCTAGAATTTCACTACTGATATATGAAATATCATCTGTGACTAAGACAAGGAGTACAGTAGCATCAGGTAGATAGAAATCACCTGCAAGGTTTTTCTGCCATAAGATGCACTGTAACATCATGAGGAGTGTCTTTGTTCAAGGTGAAGGAAACTTGTTGTCATGTACCTACTTGAGCCAAGAGAAATCTTTGCCATACTGCAAAAATTGGTAATGTCATAGGCTTAAAGGGTATTATTTGTTGGAAAGCAATTTAATAGGCTATTCAAGCACCGTGTCAAAGGATATTTCAATGCTTTGCGTTTTTGTGTGAAAAAGACTGAGAAGAAGATACCACTGCTTCATCAGCAAAAGTGTAATGAATTTTATGGATTAATTCCACTGCAAGCAGCATCTATAGCATGGTCCCAGGAACCCTGTCACATCTGACTCACACATGCAGTATAATTCTGAAAAAGTCATTCTTTACTCAATCCCTATTCAGGCAAATTCCTTGAAGGTTTATTAAATATTTTCTGAAAGTGGCACATAAGAGTAACTGGATTGCACGTGGCAGGTTTGCTTGCTTTCTAGTTCCTTCCCCATAAAATGGATTAATAGAAGTCAGGCTCTTCCTGGTGTGCCCTCTGTGCACCTTACACCATTTCCCTGAAGCAGGCTTAAAATGAGCATGAAGGTCATTCCTTTGTAGGAGGGTCTCTGCTGAGTCCAAGGATGGCCAGTTCTGCGTCCTTGCAATGTCCCTGTGTCACACGAATGCTCAGCTGTACCTTTTCCCCTCCAGGTGAATGCAGAGTAACCTTCAGGCTGCTGTCAGGTGGGACACGTACATCTGTCCTGCGTGGCCCAGCCCCATTTAGTGGAGGCTCAATGTAGGAGCAATTTTTGATTGTCTCACAAGAAGTCAGACACGACGCTTTCGTACTGGTTCCTCAGGGCCTGAAAATCTGTGACCCTTCGATTATTGGCAACGTGACCAGCACTCGGTATGATAAATATGTTTGCAAACAGCTTGGAGTTGGGATTGTGGGGATTAATTACATTATTTATGCCACAACTATAACACTTGAAACTGGAAGGGCCTTTTAAAATGACAAGTTTTGGGGCTGTGTTAGGGAATATAGCATCACTGTAACAAGTGTATTAAGCCTGCGGCTTGAGCAGGCCATATCTTTTATTCTTTCTTTGCCAGAATAAGAATTTTGCGTTGGCGATGCTAATACAAACTCAGGTGGCGATGGAATGGGGTTATAAAGAACAGGAGCCTGTGCCCTTCACCTAAGGAATGGGCTCTGCACACACGTTGGGTACCTACATACCATTCAAGGTGTTCCTGGTGTGCTCCCTCCCTCCTTCATGGCACGGCTTCAGGGCTGGAATCCGACATTCAAATGCACAGAGAAGTTCCTCTGCTGTTTCTCAATGGTTTTCCTTCGATACATGAGTGTTTTCTCCTTCTCCCCCTAAGCGTTAATCCCCTGAACGGTGACCGTTTAGAGCATAACGCCCTTTGTAGACAAACTGCACGAATTGATTTTCCTGGAGTGGGCTGACAAAATGATGAGTGTATTGGAAAGCAGCACACACTTGCTTATTTGTTGTTCGACATTCAGCTAGGTTTTTCCAGTAAATATCCTTTAAAGTAGACCTTTTTTTTTTTTTTTTTAATTTTATTTTTGTGCTGCTTTTACTATGCAGAGCTAATGCGGTTCATAGAGTTGCACAGTGTCATCTGCTCTTGTTAGAGGCACTCGGATAGCTTTCAGAATTTTACCCAAATGAGAAAATTTGAGCTTGAGGTTGGAGGGGCTCATAACACTGTCTGCTGCTGCGAATCACATCTTTATTTTGAATGTTTTGATGTACTACGTTGGAATACTAAAGATTCTTACTAGTGTTTTCATGAGTCACCATTAGATTAAATCATATGTAAAGGATACCAATAAGGTGACATTCAGAGTTTCTTTGTAGAACATACTATCAACGTGGATTATGGTTGAGAAAAAACCTGATTGTGACTGATTAAGAAAGAAAAAGGAATGGGAAAAGAAAGAAGGGAGAATGTTATATCAAGATGGAAGAAAAGAGATTCTACACTATTTGAATTTTAAAAATTGGACCTAACGTGGAGTAAAATGCTAAGCTTGCAGGACAAAAATTGCCACTTTCCTTTACAGAAAGGGTATATATTTATATGTATATATGTATATATATATACACACACATATATACATATATGTATATACAGAAAGTGTATATACATATATATGTACACAAATATATGTGTACAATCTATGTGGTTGAATTAGAAATCTGCATCTCCAGAATGAACTGAGAGTCTTTACATGGATGATTTTATTCCTTTATCCTTGAAACCTGCTGCTATTATTGCCCAATATGCATTTGCTTTAAAACCCAATAGTGTTGCAGATACTTTCTTGAGGACTTTGTGATCAAACATGAGTGATTTTGTACACTGAAATTATAAATTAATCATTCTTGCAAAGACAATGCTAACACTCTGTTCACTTTGAAAATAAAAATTAGTTCGGGTTTTATGGGCTAGAAGAAATACATTAATAAGAAATAGATTTTATGTCTTGTTTTTTCCACTGACCTCAGAGAGACAAAGCCCTCACGTACTAGGCAAAAAGCTTATTAAGTAATTAACCTTTTATGACCAAGAAATACATCTGAGAAAAAAGCATCTCAGAGACAAGATAGCAGAATAGTAATATTTTGGCTAAAACCAATAATAGCCAACACCTTCTTACAAAAGTACAAATCTTTCATGTAATACTACTTTTTTACTTAAGTCTTTAAGTGCAAAGGAGGAAAGAAACCCCCTTAAGTTTTGAGTGCTGAAACTTATGCACAGTGAAACCCTTTACATGATTATGATGCTTTTTGGGTATTATGGCGTTTTATATAAAGCTTGCCTGAGAGAATGTTTGGGTTTGTGTGGAACAGGGGAATGTATGTAGCAAGGGCTGTAGAAAAAAAAAGAAAAAAAGCCTTTTGTATGAAGAGCCTCTTCAGTGTTCATTACGTATTGGGGTAAAACTGGGCAAATGAAGAAGATTTTCTTTGCTATTTAGTCACCTTTTCAGTGGTGGGTTGAATGTGCTGTTGAACCTTATTAAATGGATACTCAACAAAGTGATCATGATACGTACAGCAAAAATTAAACAATGACTTCATTAAGTTGTGGTCTTCATGCAAAATATATAAGGCATAGATAGTTAACTTGAAGGGTATGTTTCTTACTTAACTTTTTCAATTAATGCACTTCTGAACATACTATCATCACCACCCTTGTGAGATATATATAGAAATGGGCTTAAAACTATGTGGTCAATCTCCATTCTAATGGCTTGTTTTTATTTTCTACCGTAATACCATTCTGACACACTTAATAGGGACTATAAGTAAGTGGAAGTTTAATGAAGTCTTGATATTGGTGAAGGTAAAAGAAAGACACTGTGAGAACACAGAAGACACTCATCCATATATTTCTGTAGCATAATTGAACTGTAATGTGAGTTATGAGCTAAGGAATGTACATTTATTCATTGATACAATGATGCACCTATCAACCTCTGCCCTCAGGCCATTGCAGTCTCAGCATTCACCTTAGTTTGAGGATTCCAACAGAGAAGAGTGTAGGATTTTCAGTAGTCTGAGCACTGCCAACCTGTGAAGTGAGAGGAAGTAAAACCTTCATAACACATCTTTACAAGGACGTATCAGAATATTTCCTGTAGGAAATTCCTATAGGAATTCCTATAGGAATTCCTAAGTTCAGTTAACCCCTGGTAGGGAGCAAACTTGTGACCTCAAGAAGCAAGTAGCAATAATGACAGTAACAATTAATGATAGCAAATGCTTCAGCCACCACTGCCCTCTCTGCTAAGCCCCTTCCAATTTGTCCACATCTACCCTGTGCTGGGAAGACCAAAACCACACACTTTTCTCATGTTTGCAGATGATGCTAAACTGGGGGCACCATCCAATAGACCCAAAGGCAGAGGTGTCAGTCAGGGAGACCTAGGCAGGTTGGAAGAATGGGCCAACATGAACCTCATGAAACTCAGCAAAGTGTTATGTCAGGTCCTGCATCATGGCAGGAAGAGCCTCTGCAACACCACCAGCTGGGGATGGATGGGCCGGGGAGAAGGTCTGTAGAAAAAGTGATAGAAGAAGGGTGGTGATAAGCAGTGAGCTGAATTTGAGCCAGCAAGGTGAGACTTGGAGACAAAGGCCATCAACAGCTTTCAGGGTTGTATGAGAAGAAACATGACCCATAGGTTGAGGGAAGGGATGATCCCCTTCTACACAGCACTTGTTAGACCCCATCTAAGATACTGTGTGTGGTTTTGGTCTTCCCAGTACAGGGTAAATGTGGACAAATTGGAAAGGGCTTAGCAGAGAGGGCAGTGGTGGCTGAAGCATTTGCTCTGGAAGGAGGGGCTAGGGAAGCTGGACTGAGTCAGCCTGGAGAAGGGATGGCTTTGGGGGCATCTAACAGTATGACTGCCTGCAGTACCTAGCAGAGGTCACCAAAGAGATGGAGCTGTGCTCTTGACAGTAGTGCGTTGGGAGAAGATAAGAAAAATGTTCAAAAATTGAAGCAAGGGAAGTTTAGACTGGATGCAAGGAAAACATTTTTCCCTATGAATACAGTCAGGCAGGTTTGCCCAGGGCAGTTGTGTAGCTTCCATCTTTGAAAGTTTGCAAGAACCCTTGAGCAATGCAGCCTGACCTCAAAGCTGGTCCTGCTTTGACAGTAGAAAGGACTACAGACCTGAAGAGGTCCCTTCTAACTTGAATTATCCTAGGAGTGTTTGATCCTCTGAACCATCTTGACTCTTGAGAGTCTTCTACTGGAATGAGCACTGACTTGCTTGTTGTAATGCACTCTCTCGCTTAACTCTTAGTATGTGCTAGCCAGGTAAACCAAAAAGATGAAGGCTCAGAACTGGGACTGGGTCAAAGTAGGGATCTGTTTTCTGTAGATCTGACCATCCTTACATTTTATACCTACAGCTCCTTCACAACACTTCTGGTATGGCGTGGTTTGGAGCTGAAGCAGTACATGGCAGTGCATCACTAGAGCAGGGTGGCCACTGTGCTGATACGTGTGTGGAGAATGAAGCTACCACAGATAATAGTAGCCTGAAGGTTGAAGACAAAAATCACAATGTACTTATAGCCTGTTTAATTCTTACACCTCTGTGGGGACTCTAGCACATTTCTAGGAACTGGAAATTAATGCAGTTACATCGCTCAGACTATAATATAATCATGCTGGGCATACTCTTGTGCAGTGTAATATTTTCCGTAATCTTTTCCAATTTTTATCTTGTGTTTGTCTTCAGCTGTACAAAGCCTGTTGTGTTAACTATAACGTCCACACAGATAGTTGGTACAGTAGGATTTTCAGGTACTGACTGGCTTGAATGTGAACTGCTTTGAAGAGAAAAACAATCCCATGGGAACTGCACGCTTCAGCATCAAACCTGTCATCTCATGCCTAGGCCACTCACGGTTTATATTTAAGTGGAAAAGAGAATACTAACTGGAGAAAAAGGCACTTAATGCAAAAGGCTGTTGCACCCTTTTTTCCCCAGGCAGAAAAAGCCTTCTTGTCATTGCTTAGAGTTGTGCCATGACACCTGCCTGCCAACCTGGAGGCACTGGTGAGAGCAGGGAAGTTCCACAAGGTGCTAGTGGACCCGCTTTCTCCTGACATTTCAGTGTACACCCAAGTTTATTCCAAAATTGCAAGAGTAGGCAATAAAGAGTAATGATTTTCAGTGGAAATCCAATACTAATGAGAGCCGCAGTGTATCTGTTGTCAGGGGTTCAAACTTTGATTCTCTCATGTTAGTACACAGACTCACTGCCAACCCCCATATTAAACTCATGGAAAGCCACATTTCTATACCTCTGTTGATTTTTTATAATATTTGAATGTAAAAACTGCTATTTTGGAGATTTCTGGATTGACTTTGATTTTTTTCTCTCATGTGGGCTTACAAGCCCAACGAGGTTTTAAATTTAAGGTGGAAGAGAAGAGAAAACTTGCTTTTTAGGTGAGTTTATGAAGGCTCTCTTAGTTCTAAAACTAAATAATGTGTGAAGCAGCAAGATCCTGTATTGTTCATTAAATTCACATGACGATTCCTTCTTTAAAATTTTACAGAGTACTCAGGTGAATGAACTGGATATAGATAATATTGTCTAATCTATTTATTCAAGAACTTCTATGAACTTAGGAATTACATGTTTAACTATTCCTGTTCCAGGAACAAGACATTGAAACCAAATTCATTTAACTTGAGTCCATGCGTTGGAGGTGCTGTGGATACCAAGGACAAATGTGCGACAGTATTATGAACTAATATTACTGTTTTCATCAGCCAAAGGTTTCTTCTGTTAATTCTGGCTTTACTAATGAGGTCAGCTGGAAGGTAGAACACAACAGAGGAGGGGGGAACAGGCTTGGAAGACGCTGCAGCCGCTATTCTGATTCATTCTCTTTTAATCACGTAGGCAAAATCCTATGGGCATGTGGGATGATACATAAAGGAAGGCAAAATTTCACTTGCTGTGGAGGAGCTGTTCATTTGTTACAAACATTCATCTGACTTCAGTGGAGAGGTGACAACTTCTGTTAGCAAAGGCTTTGGTTCTGAGAATACATATATACATTAATAAATGGTTGAAGTCCTTCTCCAAGCTGCAGACAGTAGGAGCCAATAAGTGATGTAGCCAGGACGACATCCCACCACCTTTGTGGCCATGGAACCAAGTACCCATGATTTGGCAATGACTGATGGGACACACAGACCTGAAAACTAATAATGTTTTTTTAATAACTTGCAACGTGCGTTCTATGTAAAAATGTTGCTAAATTAAAAGACAAATTGCTGCCTCGTGAGAAAAACAATTTCATGGTATATGGCTGAAAAATATAGCTCTATAATGCATGCCTTTGGTTCAGTAGATTTCATGGGAGAAAGGCAAGCATGCGTGAAAGGTTCAGCACTCGGTGCGTACCAAAAAGGAGTCCTTCCTGGATAAGCTTTTGGGTATGCTACTGCTATTTTTATCAATGTCAGCTAGGCAAACTAAACTTATTATTATACACAGGTTGGTCCTCTTGATGATTAGAGAAATCAAGTGGGTCTTGTGATAACTGTAAAAATAACTAAAAGCCTCATCAGATTCAGCAAAGAGGGGTTGAACTGACAGCCGGCTTCCTGAGTGGTGTGTCCTGGTGGTAGCTGTGCTTTGGGGGGGTGAAAAAAGTTTTGCAGGTTATCTCACTAATAGCTGGAACAAGAAATTATCATATTGTATAGCATGGGTGGGTGGGTGGATGGATGGATGGATGGATGGCAGGCAAATCCTTTGGGAGCTTGCAAACCCCAGGTAAGTCTGGGAATGCCAGGCCTTATGATGCATTTCTCACATGGAGACACTTTGAAGACAGAGAAGAGTCTACCCTGATGGGGACTATCCAGTGTCTAGTGAGGAGAGAAGATGCAGAACCAGCCCGTGACTTCAGGACAAGCTGCGCTGTGGCTTCGCACCCTTTGGTACAGGCTTGGAAACGAGCTCAAATGCACAATACTAATGTTATAGTGATGTGCCTTAACAACCCGATGTTGTGACCCAGTGTGGGCATGTATCAGTGTGTTTACTCAATATTTTATTAAATAACATCTTCAACTGTGTAGTAAGATGTATTTCCTAATTTACCATTTTTTAAGATAGCTGTTGGCTGACTTAAGCCTGCAAATAACCTGTTTCTGGCATTCCTGTGACACCTGCACTGCTGATACTTTATTTGTCTTTGAGCTACAGTATTATGAGTAGAACAGATGCTTGAACTGTGAAATCCATTTATTTTTCTCTTAATATTTCCATTATATTAATGTTGGAAGAGTGTAGATGTTGCTCTCATAATCAGATGGATGTTGTCTACTACTTGATTTCAGTTCTAGCACAGTATCTTCATGCTTATTTATCTTCATGTACAAACCAACCTCTGCCTCCCACCAGAAGTATTCTGCTGGAAACCTGTGCTGGATTTCCCGTTCAATGCTTAGGCAACTTTTTTTTTTTATATTCTGAGAGGGGACAGGCTAAAAAATGCCAAATTATCACCACCTTTGAGTGTAATGAGAGGAGAATAAGTTCTTTCAATGCAGAAAGTGACTACATTTTTCCATCTCTTGCTGTAATAGTAGCAGATGGCATTTGTGGCCCAGAATACTCTGTCCTTTGAATAATTGATTTTGTTTTTCCGTGTATAAAAACTTGACTTTTTTCTAATTTAAAAGCACAAGAAAATCTTATTCTTTACCTGCTTTTCTTTACCTGCTTTTTGTTTTTTTTTTTCTACCAACCACAATCATTCATATTTTTAATAATTTTCTGTGATATCTATTACATTTTCATTTGAACCAAAAGTATTTGTTATCCTGAGTTTAAAGAGATGTTGTTCATATGCACATATGCACATACCAATGCATACACATTTATTACCAATGAGTGTGTAATGATGTTTGGAGTAAAAATGGTCCCATCTCATTTGTCCATTTCCACCAAACAGACCTTGTTTTCTTTGTTTTGCTTGGTTTTGGGTTACAGTTTGTTACATGGTCTGGAGCAGTGCCCCGGAAGTAAAGGGTGAGATTGCTTGGTTTTCAAAAGCAGCTCCTGGAATTTTTGACAGTCTGAAGTTTTTATGGCTTTCCGTTATATTTATGCCAACTTTTAGTGAGGACAGGAGTGAGAATGGAAGTAGACTCCATCACAAATTAAGTTAATTTTCTGGATGGACTTACTTTATCTGTGGTCAAGACAGTGCCTGGCTCATTTCTTAAGCACCACCTTTAGGTAGGGGGTTCTCTGTTTACAAAGCATCCTCCGTGGGTAGCCAGGAAATACCCTTCTGTCAGTGCTGAAGTGTGGTGGGGACCCCTGGTCTTATAACTAACGAGGCATAGATTTGGAAAGTCTTTTGATTTTCACCTGACCTGGACATGTTCAGCTTTTACTTTTTTTTGGATATTGATTTGTATGTACATCTTTATATAAATTTTACAGTTTAATATAAAATGTAAATGATAAAATTCTTATATATAGTTTTATATTAAAAATCAGTCTAAATATGCATCTATACAGAAACCTAAATTGGGTAAAGTGGAACTATTTATGGAAAGGAGAAAGAAGAATGAATTAATTTTAGATTGCTTATTAATTACGTCACTGAAATTCTACATTGCTTTATTATTTAGTTAAGAACAAAATTAGGAAATACAAATAAAGAATAATCAATATTTCTTGCATTAAGAAAGCTGCTGTTTTCTGTCTCAGAGAGATAGCCAAAACATAGAAATATTTCTATAAACATCTCATGAAAAACAGTAGCGTCTGTGGGTTTAATGCTATTTTGCATTTAATGCGAGGTTTTTTCATTTAGATTTGAGGATGATGGTTTGGGCCTTTTTACACAGAGCAAGACCTACTGGAAAAGGCCTAGTCAATTTGTAGAGAAAATTATTGATTTTCCCATAGCTTTAAGTGCACTGGTGTGGAAAGGCTGGTCTTAGACTTCTAAAGTATTTTTCAAATGGAAACAGCGGTGGGCTTTGACCAGCCTGCATTTGTGTTTGCTCAGGACCCGGCATCCTGGAGGCAGAACGCTGTATTGGTAAGGGATAACATCACTTTAAAAACAGAACAAAAACTGTAATAACAGGAATAATATCTAGCCTCTATACTGTAAATATAAAAACTACATAGCACTACAGTGTCCAGACACTTTACGGAAAAGATGGGTGTTAGGCCCCTGCTTTAAAGGAGAGGAAACCGAAGCCGAGGAGGCTGGGGGGACTTCCCTGAATCCACCATCAGGGATGTGGAAGAACCAGGCTTATAAACTGGCTCCACGCATCCCAGTCCAATGAGCTACCCTTGATACTGCTCTGGAGTAAGACAATGATGTTGGCGATTGCTGTGTTTTGATGTGAGAATGTAGTGGTAACGGGTTACATATCACTACACTATCATTTTATGTAATTTTCTAAACATTTATAAATAATTCAAACTTCAGGTTGGATGTGCCACATCAAAGGTATCTTGTCGCATCCCCTTGTCTTTTTATATCAAAGGAGCATTGGAGACAGCGCTGACATGTTATAGCCATTAAATAAAACACAGCAGTTTGAAGAGAATGGCATTTGAGCACCAGAATTTGGCTTATAATGGGAATGTAAGATCTTTGCTAATAAATCTGATTAGAGCACTGCCATCCCGAGGACAATCAGAGGAGTGTGTTGACACTGGAAACCTTTGTCATTTTAAAGAAAGACTAAAGACTGTTGTTGACAAGGTGAAAGAAGGTTGCCGGGTAGAGAGCCCAGGGTTCTTCACTGTGACCATTCCTCTGTCATTATTTTTAATGACATATTATCCATGTCAGCTTATGCAGAAGTGGGAACCACTGATTTCGGTGAAAGGAAACAGCATCCCGTACTCAGATTGAAAACCAAAGAAAACCCAAGTTTCAGATTTTATTTTATTATAATTTAAAACTAGAGATGTTTGAAGATACCTTTGACTTTCAAGGTCCTTTCTTAAATATGGGAACAACAGATGGTGTTGCAGAAGCTTTAAAGTTGCGTGAACGAACACATTTAGAGATGGACCTGGTGCAGACAAAGTCTAGAAACACTTGGGAAAGATTCAAAAGGCAGAACTGCCCAATAAATTAATGAAGCAGCCAGCATAAGCAATGACTTGCCATGGCACATTGGCAAAACCCAACACAGCTTGCTATTAGTGACACAGGAAAGGAAACAAAGCTCATTCTGCACGAAGGCACCTAAACTACTCTTGGCCTTTTTAAGGATTTGGAGAGTTTAAGCTTTTTAAGCTTGGAGAGTTGTATTCTAGGCAGGAACACCAGCTTCCCTGACTGAGTGTGAAGGAGGCGATGCAAATGGAACCAACATGGAAAACCCTATTAGAGAGTAAAAATATACCACCTCCTGTGACAGGAGATTTGGAAGGGAACATATGTAATTTAAGGTGGTTTCAATCAATTAGAAGGCTCACTAGGAGAGAAATGCCATTTATTTTGAAAGCATAAGAGATGTTCTGTTTAAACTGTCTGGATTTTTTTAATACAACTTGATTGCTTTTTTAGGTATTGTAATAATTTTTGCAGTAAAGGAATGTAGATAAAAGATCTGCAGGGATCATTAGTTTAATCTATTGAAATGTGCAGTGCTCCACTGCCCTCTTTTGCCTTGTACCTGGAAGAGCAACAGTCACAGAAACGTGCCCATCACAGCAATGGGCACCTTTCTTTTCCAAGGCATGTACTTTTTGAAATGGCTTGTGACAGTCACAGACCATGAGTGATCCTTTGGGAATCTTGTCTTTCTTGCTACAAAAGGAAAAATGCTGCAAATATGACCTCTTCTTTTACATGCCTAAGGAACAGATATTCATCCTTCACTCCTGCAGACTTTTCACTGAATTCTTAAATGACAATTACAATTTCATCCTAGGTGGATTTGTTCAGAAGGTATTGCTCCACAAAACATCTAATAGGGATCCTGAAGAAATGGAATTAAAAACTACATCAGGGATTGCCCTCCACATGCATTCTGCTGGGAACCAATACACCCTTGTTAATAATTGCCTCTGTAAGCTATTTTGCAAAGAAGAAAATCACCTTAATTGTTTATTATCTGTCTTTCTTTCTTATCAGGAAAAAAGGTGTTTAGAAAATTCTGTGCTAACCATTCAAAATCTTCCTGTTTGTTCACAGGGCACACTTGAATAATTATGTTTATAGTTATCTTTATATTTTTTTTATGCTGGCCATACCCTCTAGCAGCTTGAAGGTATTTTTTTTTATTTGGAATATGTATTTGGAATACCAAAATTATTTTGGTTTTCCTACCATTTTGACACTGAAATTTGTGTAGAAAAAGAATATCCTTGGGCTTAGGTTGGTGTCTTACTGTCTTGCCCAGACATCTTTTCTGCTTTTGCACAAGCATCACTGACAGAGAAATCACAGCTCTTGGAATAGTTTTTATCTGTTAGGGTTCCTGCAAAGTCAGTAAAGGATAATAAAGCATCATGAACAAATGAATCTATCCTAAAGCAGAGTTATGTCCTGGGTAAACTTGACAGTCTGCATTTTTATAGCTAGCACTTTCAGATTTCATTTTTGTATTTTAAGGGGAAATGACTATTTTATGCATTAATTATTTGTACAAAAATATAGGTGGAAACATACAGAAACGTATGACATATAAAATGTTTATGCTTATGTGTTACATGTATCCCATTACACCATTTTGTTGAAAATTATAAGACTGCAAATTACAAGATCTAGGTTTACAACACCTAATCAAGGTTTGCTTTTAATGTGAAGAGGTAATAATCTGAGGACATTTAATTTTTATTTCTGTTCTTGTCAATAAACTCATTTGTTGCCATTGAAAATATCCACTGAAATATTTTCAATGGATATTTTCACAACCTAGCAATTAACAGTCATTGAGAAGTTGATACAGTAGGTTCCCACCACTGTATTAAAGTCTGTGAGCAAGGGAGTTGGATGGAAGAAATCGAGAAGACAGTTGGGAAGGCAAAAGAGCTTTGCACAACTTGAGACAGCTGTTTTGAGGAGGTGGTAAAGCCAGGGAGATTCAGGGTGTACCGTAAGAGTATACAGGAGTACTAGGACATAAGGAAATTATGCTGCTGAGCCCCCTTCTCCCCTGCTCAGCTCTACATTTGGCACAGCTCCAGTGCCAAATCTTCAGCATATATCTTAAAGTACCTACCTTCCTCCAGCAGACTCTAAGGAGACTGAAGAAGGAGCTCAGGGTGCAGCCCAGCTGAAGCTGTGGCACTGGATATGAACAGGCAGCAGCTGTGACCCACCTGCCTGACAGATGTGTGAAACTTGTGAAACTTATCTCACACGTAGCAGCTTTATGATACCAAACATGTTGAGGTAAGAAATATCATGGAATTCACAGCAAATAACCTATGAGTTGTTTTCTCTTCCTTGCTTTGCCTTGCCTTCCCCTCTATGAATCAATCATTGAAGGTCTCCAGAAACTTCACCTGTTGACTCTGTCTCTTGTGACAGCTTGTGTATCAGCTCCCCATCGTGGGTATTTCATGAGACAGTTGATGACTGTTCTTCATCTCACAACATTCTACACTCGACAATATTTTATCATCTCGAAAAGCGTATAGCAATAGCTATAAAAAGCAAATTTAATTAAAGTTAGTATCAGGAAAATACTGAAATGTTAATCTTTTGTGTTCTTATAATTTGGAAATTTGTACCATTATAGATATATATAATTCTGCAATTCTTTTCTTTATGAGGCTGTAGCTATAATCTACAAAGCAATTGGATACTTGTAGTCAACTCATATTAGTCCAAGATTTCACTTTGAATTTTTCCATTATATTCTATTTATTTCACTGATCAAAGTTGATATTTCAGTGAGCCAAATTTTCACCTAGTGTAGTCAAGTATTAGAAGTATCTTCTGGATTGCTGTTATTCCACCACATTATTATTTTTATATTCTACAAATGCGCAACATTTTGTGGGTGCAGCTGTGAAAAGATGCAAAGGACAGTAGTTGTGCTTGTCCCATTGAACTTCAAAAGAAACCAGTAGCAAAATTATGTATTTGAATATCTGAAATATGAAAGAATGATGACCAGCACACATATGAGTTTCCAGAGATAAAATCATATGAGATTTTTCTGAGGAGATAAAAAAAATAAATTAAGAGTTACTAGAGATGCACCATGTCTAGAGTATATTAAAACATTTGATACTGTGACTCACAAAGCACTGTGTTGAAAAAGAGAAGATAGGTTTCAGTACAGTGAGCACATGTACCAGCACTGACAAACAGCTCACTGAATGACTGTATAAAAGGTGGCAGGTGTTAGGAATTAGAGATGAACATTTTCAGTGAAAAGAAATTACAGGCCATACTTTACTTAACATCTCATGAGTGGTCTGCACTTATTACTTTTCCTTTGGGCAGGAACATTCTCAGATGTGTTTCCCTGGTTCGTAATGGGTAGTAGACTTCCCTTGGCTACATGGTGATAACAACAATTGATTAAAAAATTGAGGATGTGTTTTGCAAATTTTGCTTTCCTCATTTACAAGAAAAATTTTTCTGCACAGGGTTTAGTTTAGGTTAATCTTTTAATAAAGTTCAGAGGGCTCTTCACTGGATCTATTATGTGGGATACATAAAGGCTGATTTTTAGAAAGGCCACTCTTTCTTGCATCCTCTATTTTGAGTGGAAACAGGAGAGGTGTCTATTCAGCATCTAATTCAGTTACTTCAGGGTCAGCATTTATAAAGGTCTGTCACTCTCTGTCAACTAAACAGGAAGCTCTTACTCTGTAGGCTAATCAAAGGCACATAAACAAATCCTCATTCTGATGAAGTCAGTTCAAACCTTCTCAAATTATACCTGGGTGAAGTTTGGGCACATGTGTCACTCACTGTACTGTACCACTGCGATAATAACAAGGGATGAATTGTAAGGAATGATCTGAAATTAACGTCAGAGGAGGGAGTTCACCCATTGTTGTTTGCGGAAACCTCTAAGTGCACTGGCTATCTCATAAACAACTTTGATAGGAAAACTTAAACTTCATTAAAATGTAAAGTTTATCATCTCAAATATCATCTCCAGTCAGGAGCTGGCTGTGAGTTTGTGACAGATTCTTCCTTCATAACTCTTTCTTTCTGAAATAAAAATACAGAGGAAGGATAATTATGCTTTAGTGTGGAATAGACTAAGCAAGTCAATGGCTGAGTTGTTTCTGCTCTTCACATGGCTTTTTAACTTAAAGAGTAGCTGATAATTTTTTCAATTGCAATAAAGAGTTGCTTCTTATTGATGTTATGGGACTGGTAGGACTTGTGATTTCCAATTCTAGCAAATAAGAATTCAGTAATGCTAGAAGTACTATTTCTATTTTATTTAAGAATCTTCAGGAAAAAGAATTTTCAAATTAGTCTTTTTTCTGAAAAGGGAAGAAATAAAAGAGTGTATTTTATTAAATGAATTGGATAGAAACTTCTGTGAAAGCTTGCAATATGATCATAATGGAGGATAAACCAGAACAGAATAAACGTACCCTCTGATAGAAGCCTTAAGTACTGAGCTGTATGTTTTGAAAGAATCTTATAAATAGGAATCAATTGTTATAATCATTTGGTTTTATCTATTTTTTTTTTTAATTTCACAAATTATATTTTTTTTTTACAACATTAAGTAGTTATTTTTTCCCCCCTTACTTTTCCTTCTCCATAGAGGAACACCAGCGAATGCCAAGTTAGGTTTTCTTTTTTTTATTACGGTGCTAGCTGACATTTTACCTGACATTTTAGAACCCAGCTAGAAATGTTTCACTTTGGTTCTTTTGTGATGAATGCATGTGAGTGGTCCATGGTTTTCACCAAAAAAATGAGCTGGGCTGTTGCTGTCCCTGTGATGAAGGAGACCCTGGGGCTCCATAGAGAGTTACTGAAGTTGTTGAATCTCAGTGAAAACTCTGTTTCCATCTTTTCAATTTTCTTTGGGTCTCCTGCAAGTTTCTTAAAGCTGTGATAACCCAGATGTAGCTTCAGAGCAGCATGAGCAACCTTGGCATGTGTGAATCCCATCAAAGAACTAGCAAAAAGAAGAAACTCAAACAAATAAAAATGAGATGGTGATATAAAATTATAATTAAAATGGCTTGAATGACTAGCCTCTGTGTTGGTGAAAACACGGGGATAATTTAAAAGGGAAATTGCTGTAAGTACTCTGACAGTGATGGCAACTGTCATGATTGCATTTGATTACATTCTGTTGTTCTTAAAACCCTCAACTTTGACTTTCTAATTACATCTGATTACATTAGCCTCCCCATACTTTTAGGAAAATCATTTGTCTAATGATCAGGATTGTAGAAAAAGAAAAAAAAGACGTCTTACTGTATTGAAAGGTTTACAGATGAGGTAGCAGATTTAAAAAAAAATAAATCTCCAAATACTAATTTTTAAGAATGCTATTGTTTTTGAGGCAAAACATGCTGTTTTGAGCCAGGTGGCTGGTAAACTGCACTAAAATACATTGGGCTCACCCAAGCCTGACATTCAGAGGGTTTGGGGAGGCCTCTGCTGCCCAGCCAGGGCTGGTTACGAGAGGCAGGAGCCAGGGGAGCCTCCAGAGGGAGGTGCTGCCCAGCAAACTGCCTGCTTGGGCGAGGGTGGCCCGGCTCCCCAGAGCTTCCCCTGGGTTTCTCTGGGCTCCTGGGATTCAGGTGGAAGCCAGGCTTTAACTCACAGCCCTCAGCACTTGGTTCCCTCACTCTCAGTTCATCGCCATATGTCCTGGTGAATTTTGCCCCCCCCCAAGCTCACGTTCTCGCTCTTCCCAGCACTGTTTGCAAGGAAGTTGTCAATTTAATGAGGACCTGCACCTGGGGAAGAAGAATGTCAGGCACCAATACAGGTTAGGCCTGGACCTGCTGGAGATGATTTCTGAAGAGAAAGATCTGGGGGTCCTGGTAGACAGCAAAATGACAATGAGCAAGCAGCGTGCTCTTGTGGGCAGGAAGGCCAACGGAATCCTGGGCTGCATAGGGAAGA
>BJBW01011725.1:47029-64131 GCA_004320125.1 Scolopax mira
CTCGGCACTGGTGAGGCCACAACTGGAATACTGCATCCTGTTCTGGGGCCCTCAGTTCAAAAGGGACAGGGAACTACTGGAAAGAGTCCAGTGAAGGGCAACAAAGATGATTCAAGGATTGGAGCATCTCCCTTATGAAGAAAGGCTGAGAGAGCTGGGACTCTTTAGCCTGGAGAAGAGAAGGCTGAGGGGAGACCTTATCAATACTTGTAAGTATCTAAAGGGTGGTTTGAAGGAGGAGGGAGCCAGACTCTTTCCAGTGGTTGCCAGTGAGAGGACAAGGGGCAATGGGCACAAGTTGGAACATAGGAGGTTCCACTCAAATATGAGGAAAAACTTCTTCATGGTGACGGTGTCAGAGACCTGGAACAGGCTGCCCAGGGAGGTTGTGGAGTCCCCTTCTTTGGAGATTTTCAAGACCCACCTGGATGCAGTCTTGAGTGACGTGCTCTAGCTCTGGACAATCCTGCTTCGGTAGGGGAGTTGGACTAGATGATCTTTACGGTCCCTTCCAACTCTGAAATTCAGTGGAAATTCAGTGAAATTCAGTGAAATGAGGTATTTGGCATTTAAGAGATTTCTGTGCTATCTTCAAGTGCTTACTGTTACGAAAATCCATCTTTAGTTGGCACTTCCTTGAAGTAGCTGAATGGTTGGGTGAGACTTTAAGGGTGATGCCCGGGCTGCTGGCGGGAAGGAGACCTCTGCAGCACCTGAGCAGAAGAAGAGCAGGAGATGCAGGAGATGCCCCAGCAGCAGCGGTGGCCCGCTGAGGAACACCTTGTATTTTTCAGGGCTGCGTGGTCGGGGATAGGTCACATGCACTGCCATAGGTCCTGTATCTGCTACTCTCCAGCACCTCCTTGGGCACAGGCTGTGTGCTGAAGGTCGGTGGGAAATCAGGAATATTGCCTCCTACTCAGCAGTTTTTTGGCAACACACTGGAAATCCCACCGTCGGCAATCGGCTTTTCCATGTGAGCGTGTCCCTGCTAACTACACTGGCTCAGATAAGCTTGTTAAGAGATGCAGGCTGACATGTGCTCCTGCCTTTATTTGGGAAAGTTATCTGATATTAGAATGATTCATCTGCTACTTCAGGCTAGCCGTTCAGTTTTCCTTCAAGTCAAATCAAACAGTTGCTGTTGGCATGAAAAACAGGGAAGGCAGGCAGAGTAAGAGAAAGGACACCTTATAATTAAAATTGGGCTTGATCTTATACCTTACTTCATTATACTACTGAAGAAAATGGCAGGGTTTACTTCCAAATATTTAGACACTCCAAGCAACATTCAGCCATAGCAACGCAGCTTAAGACTAAGCAAGAGCTAGTATTACAGTAGGAAGATTAGCTTAAGTATTTATAAATGTTCTTAATCTTAAACGGCAACATAATCTTTGAAGAAAATTCAGTGGGGGCCTCAAAAAAATGGACATTGACGTAGTCATGAAGTGGCAGCTGACCTGCAGGTGCGGTGTTGCCTAGCAATGCCTCACCATCAGTCAAATTGGGAAAATGGGTTAGAGTGATTTACGCCAGGGAAGAGATAAACGCTAATTTTCTCTAGAAGATTCTGCTTTTTGTGAATATTAGGAAAGAGGTTAGCTCATAACCCCCTCTTCTTCCTTTTTTCTTTTTCTTTTTTTAACGAGTTGAAAAGCATTTTGAAACAAGTCATCAGTTCAAAGAGAAGTCTGCAGGAACACAAGTGCATTTCCTTCCAGAACGCTAATTTAACATACAATTGATATAACCGTTACGTTTGGAGAGAAAGAATAATAAATAACACAAAAGCAATGTTATTTTAATGCTTCCATGAAAGTTTTCGTAGCCACTTTGATTTCTGGATCAGTTGCCCAAGTCCTGACCCTGCCACAGAGTCCCTGCAGGTGGAATGCTGAACCTGCTTGGAGTCCAGCTGATTTCAGAGGCTCACCTGAGCTCACCACAGGACCAAGGCCTGAGTCAACTGGCTGGCTGGGTTGAGGCAGATGAGACAGAAAAAGCTCACATGCTGGCTGCCTTGGGTCACTGGGGAGCTCTTGTTACCAACACATCACAATGGAAAGGAAGTATTGAGTTTGGAAACCTGGTGGCAGAGGTTGAGAGTTTGATGGAGATAAGAAGCTTCTTTCTTCTTCTTCCTATTCTGATGTATGGTCCACTTTTCACGCCTCCATGGCAGCAGATAAAGAAGGGGGAGACATTTGTCTTCGCCCTGGTTGCCTTGTCCTAAGAGATCTCTTCTGGGATGTGAGCAGTAGAGTTGAAACCTTTGTCTTTCAGACTTTCTGGTTATGCTGGTAGAAGATGTGAGATGCAATGATACCTTCTGGTGTACTGTGAGGCTCACAGGGCATCTTTCCACTGTACATGACAGAGGTGCTCCCTCTTGCTTTTTCTGGATATTTTCACATTTTTTTACCAATCACAAGAAGGATAGCCATGGTTCCATCTCCCCCCATCCCTTAGAAATGCTGATAAAAAAGTTATCAGTGCACTTCCAGAGTGTAAGGGCTATAGGTGTGCCAAGTCTTTTTATGTAAAACCCATACATTCCCTGCACTCCCTCCCACTCAGGTCTGTTCAAAGCCCAAACCCAGACTGAGCTCTCACTTCCAAAGGTTTCTGTATGGAATTGATGTTTCACCCTAATAAGTTGAGCTTGTAGCACCCCAGAAATATATCCACCCAACTGAGAGGTGCTGCATGTTTGCTATGTGTGACACATAAGCTTCTCTATAGAAAGATCTTGACAACTAAAGCATAGTATAGGTTAGTGTAGGTGGAATATTCAGAACTGTAATATGTATATTGTGTGGTGGATTTCCATGGAAGGTATTACCAAATGTAGTAGCTGCCCTTAGAAAATAAGCACAATGGCTTTTCATTTGATGCTTGTTTTAGCACATGGTCAAAGAGTGAAAAGAATTTAATACCTTTATCGCTTAATCTGGAACTCTGACATTTCTATAGCTGATGACAAATGATTTTCCAGGCACATTTCTGAATTTATTTAAACTGAGAGGTAGATCTTCTCATTTTGAAATGTCAGAATGCTTGTCTGAGGAATACAGATACTTCTCTCCTTTAAGTGGCATTAAGTATGTGAGAGCAGGATGCACAGGGTCAAATAAAGACCCCTTTGTGCAATAAACAACTCCCGAGTCATAAATCATCTTTTCATATAAGTATCCAAAAAGTTTTCAGCACGTTTTGTCTTGACCTTTTAACACAGGCAATAGTACTTCTTTTTGCTAGGCAACTGATTTTTGTTCATCTCTTGAGAGGTTAAAATGAAATAGCAGTGATTTTTTACCACTGCTGCAGAGGACTCCAGAAAGAAAATATATTTAATCAGAATGCATAGCTTCAGGAAATTACCAACTGCTATTATGAAAATAACTGAAAATATTTCAGAATCCCCCACCGTTACAAATGGGACTGCTTGGCAATGTACCATTTTAATGGTAATTCTGAGAGAAGGGAAAGCCTGACAACATGTATCATGACAGGGAAATCAGAGCTGCATCCAGAGAGCAATTTCAGACAGGAAGCAGTGGGAGACTTTCACAGTTCCTTTCAGATAAGTAACGTAAGCAACATACAAATGTGAAAAATAAATTAAAATGCAACATAAACACTTCTCTCCTGAGGAAGGTAGTGAAGAAAATCCCCCACAAAATGTACCTAAAACTTGCTGTGGACATGTGTTTTCCCACTGTCATCACTGCAGCTTCCTATGACCTCAACAATAAAAACCAGAACCAAACACTATTAATGATTTAGCAACACTGAGTGAAGTGACTATGCATGTTTTATAAATATTTGGCTTTTGTCTTTCTCAAGACAGATTTTGCTAAGATGCCAAAATCATTGATTTCAGGGGTGAAGGCAGGTTCCTTTTTGATCCCCAAGTAACAGGGAGAAAATGTACTTCCTTACATATAAGTAATAATAAAACACTTTAATAGAAGTTCATACAAAGTCTAATCATATTCCCATCTTCATACAGACTTTGCTTTTGCAGAGGACCGTGCAAGCTTCACATTCTCAGATGAACTGTGCAAAACCGCATCTGTTGTATCCGCCTCACAACAAATGCTCCCTGAAGAGCCACGAAGATCCTGGCTGTGATTGCAAGTCTGTGCACACCTCGTCTGTGCCCAATTGATGGCCACAACCTGCTTCTTCCCACTCCCAGCTTGAGTGCCGGGCAGGTTGGTCGAGGCTGCAGAAGCTCTGGATCTTCCCTGCCTCCATCAGGACAGACAGCCAGCCTGGAAAAGGCACCTACGGAGCAAGATGTGCTTTTGAACTGAAGTGTTAAGGTGGACAAAGAAGTGCAGAGGGCTCCTGGCTTTGCTGAGAACATTTTACTTACCAGGCAGCGTGGGCTTGGCGGGCTGAGAGACCTTTAGCTGAGAGGAACTGTGGGACAGGAAATCTGGGCTCATTTCACTGTGCATGTCAGGCTGCGGCCAAAACCAGAGTAGCTGTGCTAACATGTGAAAAGTCACCTGATAAAAGGCTGCTGCCAAAGAGGCACAACTCAGAGGAGGAATAGCCTCAATACCTTCTTTTTCTTGGTTTTGGTTCCAGAAGATGCCTCTGTCTCATGACTGTAATAATACTCAATCATCACGCTATAATTAAGGGCTTTTCATGTAATCATCTGTAGAACTGATTACTTTGGGCTATACCCTGCTCACGCTGAGCTTCCTGGCAAAATTCCCACTGATATCAGTAAAAGAAGGATTGGACCTTTCCTCAGCAGTTTACCTCTATTGTTTGACAATACCACATTTGTGAGACAGTTCACAGCGGAGATTATTATTTAGACTCTTGATTTTTGGAATATTAAAACAGCGCTGTAGAGATAGCGTGCCCTTTCTCAGAAACCTGAGTTTGTTCTGGTCGTTATTGCTTCTGAGGAGTACAACACCAAAGCAAGGTGTGAACAGGTATGGAGAAGGTTTTATCCAAGAACCTGAAAATGACAGACTCTCATGGCATGAAAAACAGGAGGGAAGATGAAAGATTTTTGTATTGCAGATGATATAGCAACATCTGCTGGCTTTTTCTTGCAGTAAAAAATAACAACCAATTAAGGGATCAAACCCATTAAAATTTCAAAAGATAATAGAGCCACAGATTTCATTCATTACTTTAAAAAAATGTATCTTAACGCTTTTAGCCAAGTTTTGCTATTGAGTCTGATGGGACCGGGATGCCCAGGAGATTAGTAGGATCTGAAAAAGCATTGGACATTTATAGGGATGGACAGAACACACACGATGTGCACTATCAGCTCTTGTTTGTAAAGGTTAAGAGCTTGCTTTTTCAAGTATTGACTGTATGCAATTCATTTTGACTTCAGCTGGAGTTCAGGGTGTGCAGCAGTGTAAGAGAACAGACCTTAATTTCCTGTCACAAGGGCCAAGTGTCTATATATTTGGATATTCTTGCTTTTCATAATTTGCACTGCAGTAGCAATTAAGGGATACCATTATAGACAAGAATCCCATTGTACCAGAAATAACAGTTGTTCATTACTCCGGAGGCCTTCAACTCTCAAGCCAAGGCAATTACTGGAGACGGTGTCCTGAAAAGAAAAGCGAAGAGCAAATTCCCGCAGTGCCCGTCTTTCAGCACTAACACATCAGGTGCCTGGACACGGAGGTTGCTCTGTTGAAGTCCTCTGCTTGGCCAACACATGGTGACAGAGGTGCCTGAGCATTGCAGAAGGGGCCACGGCAGCTTTCCCTCCAGGGACCATGTAGGTAAGAGCCGGAGAGCCCAGCCTGCTCCCATGGGGGACAAGGCAAACACTGGGCTGTGGAACTGCCGCTCTTGCTGTTGGGTAAGAGACACATCATTGCCAAACGTTATTTCTCTCTCCTTCTGGCAAAGCTTTTGATGCAATTCCCTGTTAGAAGGAGAACAGCTGGATATTCTATGCTGCAGCTTGAGTTTTCAATGAACTAGATGTTCGTGAGTGTAGTCACAGGAGCTGGTTGCTTCCTCGTCCAGCTGAGGCATCTCTTGAAAGGACATCACAGGAGGCATCCTGCCCAAGGACTCAGTTTCTAGCCACGGAGAAGGGGATGATGAAGGGGTGACAGACGGGTCAGGGAGTGTGGGAGCATTTCTCTACCTCCCAATATAAACATTACCTTTATGGGTAGGTAACACAGGTGCAACTACGTTACCCTACACAAGCCATAGGGCTTCTATGTTCCCATAGCATCTCAAACACATTTCTTGGAGGATTATGTTTCACAAATACTTTCAGAAAGGTCCAATCTTACCCAGTAGTTACATAAATATTCCAAATACCATAGATGGGACGTGGATTTTTATGGCTATGTCTGCACTAGCTGAGCAGAAGCAGGCCAGTGGAAACAGGAGCTGGTACTCCAGAGTGGGTACCCCAGGGGGTTTCTCTTTCAACCAGGTCTGGTTTGATGGCACAGCCTGAATACCTGCACACTGTAGGAGTGTCTTGTGGAAGGTCTCTTCTGCCGTAGCTGAGATGGCTCTGGTGTGGAAGCTCAAGCAGGCTGGTGGGCCAGGCAGGAGCTCTGCCTCAGGAAGTCCCTGCCCTGATCAGATCTAAAAGACTAGTGAAAGTGCTTCCATGTGCACGAATTGGGTTGACGGAAATACACTGAAAAGGGGTTTTACACATGGTGCTTCAGCTGGCCAATCTTCTGTGACCTTGGTGCACTGAGACATGTTTCAAGAGGCACAGCAGTTGGAAGCACAGTGTAAGACCCAGAGCTACACTGCTTCTAATCACAGCTCTCCTCTTAAATGCACACCTCTCTTTGTCCATCATTGTACCTGCTTAGTCACCTTCCTTGAATTTCATGAGTCATGAATTTCATGACTAATTTTGCACATTAGTCCAGAGATGTGAAGGACTCTAGAGAACTAAGGGCTGTAAAAAAATTATCCAAATACGGTAATAAGGCTTCTTTTCATCAAACTACTGGAAAGGAAGAAAGAAAGGAAGGAAGTGAGAAGGAAAACTGCTTGATCAGGATATTGTCAAAGAGAAGAAGTGCTGAGAGGTGTCAAAACTTAACTCGTAAAACAATAGTGGATAAAAAAATTAGAATCAGCAAATATTTTTTTTTTCAAAATGCAAATGTTTCCACAGTGCTGAAAATCTCACCCCAACATCCGTGTTCAACATCAAAATATTCTGTGGTGAATTGGAAGTGTTTAATTTTCCTATTCCTTTTATGTTGCTTTAGTAATTGTATTGGAATAACAAATTAAATATTACAATATGTTCCTATTAGATGCTGCAGATATTGATATATATAGGGCAGTGTTTTGACAGTATCTCTATTTAATACCTAAGAATCATAATTTTTCAGAATTTTTCTGTGAGAAGAATTTGGGTTTTTTTAATTCAGCATGAAAACAAATGTTGAAATGTTAGCATTTCCCTGAGAGGGAAATTCTTACCAGCTGTAATTATAATTATCCTAAATAATTTTGTTTCTAAAGCCAAATAGAGCAATGGCAACTAGAATATACAAGCCTACATATTGTAGCTTATTGATATTCACAGCGTTTGCTTTCCATTTGAGCAATTTTCCTTAATTTTTATTTTCTTCTTGTGTATGTGACTTATGCAAGACACATTTATTCTAAAATAGTTTTCAGTCATTTAAATCTTTCGGTCCGTTATTTCTAACATCAAACATCTCAGTGTTGGGATCTTAGCAAAGCATAAAATGTCATTATAAGCTAACATTTGTTTGACCTGTTCCCTTCTTGGTTAGGTTATGAGAGGGGAGAAAATTAGACCCTTGATATTCAAAGAAATGTACGTATGGAAAGTTTAAGATTTTTCCAGAAAACCGCTCAAGTATGAGCTCAAATCTTTTTTTTGTATACAAGACTTTCTTTCTTCAGTATTGCCTCTCTTTGTATGACTATGTCTGGAGATATTTACATCCCCAGGTGAGAGCTGAGAGGACTTAAGGGGAAGAACACACCATCTGGAACATTTTTTTTCACTTTATACATTTCCAATGTGATTTAGCCATACCTGTCAGCTCTGCAGCTTGGCTGGGGCCACACAAGTCAATTGGTTATTTTTCTAGCTACTGTCTCATGGGATTTACCAGTCTGCAGGCCAAATCCATCTTCCAGTTATACCTCTGCAACCCCACCAACATTTAATGATATTGTATGAAGGTAATTGAGGATATAATTTGGCCTGCAGTTATGTGGAATCCCACGATGTTTTTATTTCAATTATTTTTTTTTCCTAAGATCACATTCTTGAGCAAAACCACAGATTAACTATAGGGGAGCTGTGGTCAGTAAACAAATCAGGTGGTGTTACAGAGATTAGTGATAAAATAGGACAATCACAGTTCAGGGGAGAGATTCCCTACAGCATTTACATTTTAGTTATCACTGCTTTTTTTGGTTCTTGGGAGACCTGCCCCAAAAGCAGGCTGGTCATGTTGAGGGCTGCAAAGGCCCTCAAGTGATTAGAAGATGGAAGATTGGCTCCCAAGTTGGTCAAAGAGATTGCTGGGGAGAAATAAGGCCTTTTTGTTATGATTAATGTAGAGAAAGGCTCTTGTGTTGGAAGGTGATTTGTTTTGTTTCCACCTGTTGCCATAGACCCGAAAGGGTGCTGTGTGTTTCCAGCATGGAAATTTCCAGCTGGGTATATTCTGCCCAGCTCTGCCTTTTCTTTTCATTTTGCAGTTGGGTGTTGTGTCCAACAAGAACCAAAGCCTATTGAGATGTGTTTCACAGGCTTACCGGCCTTCGAGCCTCACCCTTAATGAGTTACCAAAGACAATTGGCAGCACGAGCGTTTTCTGTACTTCTTGTAAAGATATAAATGGAGATAGCTGACAGCATTGTCCATGGGACTCTGCAGCCCCTCTCTCCTTCCTTGAGCTGCAGGGTACCCGCTGCTGGGGTGTTGCCCCTCTGTGACACAGAAAATGACAGGTGAATTCAAAACTTCCTTTGAAGCCCTTAACTTCTCATGTCACTTGACTGTACCCTCTAAGGAAAGTGATTAATGATACTGGCTTTGCCCCCCCGTGCTGTGCCAGGAGACGAAGCAATGCCTGACACAGGGCATCCATCTTCATTGCTGCTCTTTTGATTGGAATTGGTGGGTGCTAAAGGTGCAGGAGACAGCAACAGTGCCTTTCAGAATATTTGGAGATGAAGAAATATGCTTGATGAACTGGCAGGTTATTTGGAGGTGTGTGGGGGAATATCAGGAAAAAAATATCTGTTAGGAAACCAAAGGTTTTTTTCTGACTCTATTAATTAGTCTATAGGGGTTTTGTCCTGTAATTTCACTGAATTTTCACTGAATTTTTAGAGTTGGAAGGGGCCGTCTTAGATTAGAGATCATCTAATTGTCACGGATCTGTTTCTTTCTAGATGCATATTAGAGCTTATTCCTTAGATTTGAATATTTTCAATGAGCTTCTTCTATAGGCAAATATAAAGGGTGCTGACAAAATGGACAAAGCCAAAAATATTGCAATGCTACCTAGTATCACAAAATTATTATGGTACGATTCCTTCTGCTTTCCAGACTGCCAGTGCTACTGCTGACACTGACTGGCAATCAGGAGTGTTTGGCATTCCAGTAATGATCCCCTCCCTCCTCCTCCTCAGAGGAGGAGTTCCCTGCGTGGAGACGTGAGAGAACAGGTTCAGTTTTCTCTGTAGAGATGTCAGAGGCAGCAGCTTTGCACTTGAAGTGGAGGTACGAGGCAAAGGAGAAAGATAAACCAAAGCTTTGCAGAGAGTAGATTATAGCAAGGAAACAATATAATAAATAAATGGCCAGCTAGACAAAGTGCCACGCTTTTATCTTATTTCCAAGCTCTGTCTGGGAAGGCTGCTAAATAAAACCAGTCAATCTGTGGAGCGATTCCTAGACAAGAAAATGAATTAATGTGCAGCAGAGAGAGGTGCTGGTGGAAGGAGACTGTGTGTGCCATCACTACCTGCTCGCTTGTTTTCCCCCGAAACAAATAATTCTTTTCATCATTAATGATAATTTTTGGAGATGCTGGACAGTGGTAATTAAGTCACTCCACGCTTAGACGTATGTCATTTTCAGTCACTAATAATCTGGATTAGTGTTTGATTCATGGCTACAAGTTATCAAGAAATGTATCTTCAGGGTAGTGAAACCTGTTCTTTCTCTTGTAAATGTGGAATAAACTTGAAGTCAGTAGTGTGCCAGTCATGCGTAGCAAGCTTAATTGAAGGTAAAATGATTTCTATTTGCAGGCACAATGCTAATACTGAAAGAAGAGTAAAGTTCCCCTTTGTGCAGGAGGCCTGAATGCAGCAAAAACCTGGTTTGTATGGGAGCAAAAAAAACAAAAAACCCCGAGCTAAAGTACTGGAGTATAATCACTAAGTAGGACCATCATCCAGTGCAACGATCAGAAAAAAGGCTTGAGGTTATTAAGGCAAAATCACTGAAATTATCAGCCTAGTGCATAGTAAAAAAAGCAAACTAGATAATAGTTTGCAATAGATTGCCCTGTGTAAGCAAGAAAATAACAGAGAGCACGTCTCATTCTTGGTATATGGAAAAATGTATTTTTCTGTGAAAAAACCTGAAGCTTCTGTACACTCAACAGGTGTGTTCATTTTCACATATGATATAGTTTGTAGCTTATATATCAATGTGTGCATCAGTGTTTGCTTTTAGAAAATCATATTGATTGATTCTTTATCTTTTTAGACAAACCATTGCAATGGTTGCACAGAGAATGACACAGCAAAAAAAAGAGAGAAATAATCAGCATGGTTTCCTCCCCCATCAGGAATAAATTGTTATAACTATAAATCAAACAAGTTATTACAGGGCTCAAACAGCCCTGAAAATTCCAAGCAGCAGCAGCAGCAGATAATTAAAGAGGGAAAGTTGAGACCAAATTTATATTTAAAAGGTTTCAAGAGCTCATTGCAAATACCTTTAGTTTGTTCTTTTTTTCCCCCTCTCACGCACTCTGTCAAGTGGCAAACAATAGTAATCGGAAAAAGAAAGTGCAGAAAAAATATGACTTACAAATTGTCCTTAGCAGCGTGGTGGCCTAATTGGTGAAGGTCCTGGAGTATGAATGGCACAGATGGAGAACTGTTGTGTGCTGATGAGAGAGCAGATGCTATCGAAGGCATTTTGTGGCATTAGATAAGGTTCTGGCTCGTCTCCATGGGCAGTGCCGATCTCATTACTCTCGGCACATGAAGAGATTTCACCCTCTAAAGCCAGGGCTGGATGGCTGTAAGGAGGTGTGCCAGTGCTGGAGACAGCCAGGAGAGGCCGGGAGCAGAATTTTGGGAAAACATCTAGCACAGTTGTCATCTGTATTTTCATATGATCTCGCAGTTAAAAATAAGGAAGAGAGCAGCATGGTATGACTAGCCAATTCTGTGCAGGCCTTAACAAGAACATCTCCTGTCCGTGGTTCACTTAATATTTGTACTTTAATCTCTGCCTAGTTTACACTTGCAGTTTCACACTGTAAAAATATGGAATAGTCTTTATACCAGCACCTCTTTCCATACATCAGTCTCACTTATATTAATAGACACTCCGTAGTACACTTTGAACAGAAGATGTCTAAATAAAAGTTAACAGATTGTGTTGTATTGTGAACTCCCTCTGAAGAGACATAGAAGATCTTCTACGGTAAACAGGAAATGAGTAAGACAAGAAAGAAGTATATAAGTGGTTTAAAGATAGACTGGGAATTTTGCTTTCCTGCCTCAGTACAGAAATAAAGGGCTATGCAGTGAAATTAGAAGGTGATAAACTATAAAATATTAAAATATTTTGTGACTCAACATATGTAATCATATACATGAAATGCTGAAATGCAGCACAACTAGAAGAGACTTAATAAAATCCAGAAATAATTTTGAGAATCATCTACATATCAAATATACCTGAAGAGAAAATTAATGGCAGCAAGAAAAAAAAAAAGATATGAAATCTTCAGAATTTTCATCTAACAACCATTACTAAATATCAATAAAATAGGTGGGGATCAGAAGGAAAGTGGACGTTACTGTGTAGGAGGTTGTCTGCTGAGAAGATTTTAAACTTCCCTCTGAGATATCTGGGCCTGGTTCTTTTAACAGATAGATAGATAGAAATCTGCGCTCATCTTCTGTCTCATCCAACATGGCTGTTTGGTGTTTGATCCTGACCCTGAACTACAGATCACACATTCATCCATATGCATTTCTGAACCCGAGTAAAATTTTCTTTCATAACATGATTTAAATTAACCTTTTGATTAGAGCAGGAACAGTTAATAATTACATAAAGGGAAAACTAAACCTGCAGGTAAAAAAGCACATTTCTTTGGGCCTGTCTATGGGAAAATTTATGCCCTTCTGTATAAATAAACTGTATTTTGATTAATCAGGCGAGTTCTCTTTTGATTCGTACTCTCCCTATTTAATCAACAACAGCAAGAGAGATAGAATCAGATCCTTGATTGCTATTGATGGCTTATTGTAAACAGTTGGTTGCAAGACAATGCAAAACAAGGGCATGATTGATATTGTAACACAGAAAATAAGGAAAGCTAGATGCAGAATTTAGTTTTTACCTTGATTCCTCCTTGGGAAAAAAAAAATAAACATAGTGAATCAACTGTTAAAAATCTCATTATTAGGAAGAAAAACCCCAGTAAAAGACAGGCTGGCCACGAGCAAGATGGGTGCAAGACCCAACATGCAAGTTGCAGGAAACCCCCTTGTTTTGCAATTAGAAACCCAGCCAGCGAAATCATAAGCATAAAGCCACTCATTCTGTACGTAAAGTATAGTTTTGGTTGCTTGCTTTTCTTTAATCCTCAACAGTAGTAAAAGCTCCTGGGTTTACAATTCTGCTAAATCAAAACCTGTTTGCTAAGGCTTGCAACTGGAACATGTGGTTACCAGGAGCATTTGCTCTCTACCTATAATTTTTGTGTAACAAGTGCATGTTATAACCAATAGAACTCTTCCATTCAAAGTAGCACCCATACTGTAATGTGATTTATACAAAAAGAGATCCCTACTCTCTTGAAGAAAGAAGTAACAGTGTAAACCAACCCCTTTAAACTTCTCTATTAAGTTCTGGGTACAGGAAATGCCATTCCCCTTCCATGTGCTTAATGAAGTTTCAAAATGTTATTTCATCTCTCTGTACACATAAATGTGCATATGCACTCAAAATATATATATGTATACTCTTGATTTTTATCACAAGAAGTTGTATAAGCCCCCTTTAGTAATCTACACCTTAGATAAATGGGCTTTGAAGTGAAGTCAGTGTAAGAAAACATTTTCTAGTTGGGATTGTGGAATAAAACATTCTGCAACGCTAAAGCATCTTATCCTAAACTTATCAATTACCAAGTGAAGTGACAAAGAATCGTAGAATGGTTAGAGTTGGAAGGGACCTTAAACATGATCGAGTTCCAACCCATGGGCAGGGACACCTCCCACTAGACCGGGTTGCTCAAAGCCCCATCCAGCCTGGCCTTGAACACCTCCAGGGATGGGGCATCCACAGCTTCCCTGGGCAACCTATTCCAGTGTCTCACCACCCTCACTGTAAAGAATTTCTTTCTGGTGTCCAGTCTAAATCTCCCCTCTTCCAATTTAAAACCGTTGCCCCTTGTCCTGTCACTACACTTCCTGGCACGTGTACTGGATCACTGGGTGATGCTCTTTTGTGAGCTTCTAGAAAAAAACAACATCCTAGTTTTAAGAAGTAGCTTTAAGTAACTAATTAGCTAAAGTAACTCTTTACTTGAACTATTGGTTGGTCTGGATTAAGGCCTTTTACTAGATGAAAAATACTTGTTATAAAACAGGCTTAAATCTTAGTTTTAAAAGCTCCTTATGCGTGTGAACTACCTATGTAGTTTTATAATATCATGCTGGTACTTCAAAGTATATTCTTACACACAAAAAAACCCAAACCCAGAAACTAAAAATATATGTAACCTACAGAGAAGCAGCGATAGCCGAGTCCTTTATGACAGGTTTATCGTCATTAAATACTGAATGTGAATAGCTGATGTTACTGAAACAGCAGCAACAGATTAGAAAACAATACAAACCCAAGACTAATCCAGAATCTGAAATACACCATTTCTAACCACTGCGCCTCATGGGAATCCAAACATTATCTATCAGGCTCGAGCAATTTCAGCTCTCAGGGCAGCCGGTGAACTGAGAAATACCCACTTTGTTACATATTTGTAAGTCTCTAGTGAAAGATTTTTAAAAATGGCTGATCTTTCATTCTTCACTATCTCAGTGTGATGATGATGATGTTGAATTAAACTGCTCTCTTAATAGACTTGGAAATTAAACTATCATAAGTAACCTATTATGTATAATCAGAATAGTTTATTGCCTTTGAAAAATATGAAGGCTAATGTTGTATGTATAATCAGAGTCAGACATCTTTAGATAATTTTGAAAGTGCATTCTTAAAAATTGTCAGCATGAGCCCTTAGCTTTCTTGAGTCTTTAAATTATTTTTATCACCAGAATTAATTGTCTTTGATTATTTCGAATGCATATATTCTAGTGGATCAAACTACAGTTATGGAATATTTTATGCTTCCTCACAGACCCGTGTTAAAGGAGAAAGCTTAAGGTCTGAGCCCAGCTGAATCTTCTCTTCAATTGTTCTTAAGGCAGTTTTGGCATTTTGATCACACTATGATTTGCTTCTATACTGACAAAAATAGTACAAAGCATGAAAAATAAAGCTCAGTGTTTAGAGAGACTTGGATCACCCCAGGGACAAGGAATGAGGAATGAGTTTTCAGATATCTCCTCTTACCTCATATGTGCCACATGTGAATTTGTCCTCAAGAATAGCTAATTTTTATTTAACTTTTCCTTTTAAATTTTAAATTTCAAATAATTAATTTTTTTGGCCTCAATAGCTTTTTATGTGGCTACTTTGTGCTTAGTAAATTAATGTAATGCTATAGAATAGCCAAAATCCAAACCATCACTACACAAGCCAAACATAAACAAGTTATATAACACTGCAATCATTCATTTATTAAAGTAAGTGGAAAATTCAAGGCGTACGTAATCTTTTTGGACAACTTACAGGCAGGTGTGATCAAGAGAATGGGGAATCCAGTGATTGTAGGCAGATAGAGAGACAGGTTTGTCTGGGTGATTAGAAAATAAAGTGAAATGGAATTGACAAAAACGGGAGAGTGTCTGCTGTCCTGGAACAAGCAGAAGTAACAGGGCAGAGACCGCTGGGGGTTTTAGAGGAACCAGCTTCAGCAGTGATAAGCAAGTGTCTGGAGAGATGCAGGAGTTGAGACTCCTTGATGAAGAGGAGTGCAAAGCAGCTGTGTCAGAAAAGTGATAAAAAGAAAGTTTAAAGAGCTGCCAACTCTTTCTGATTTGCAATAGTACCTGGTATATTCAGTACAGAAGGGAAAAAGGTAACACCGGGCTTCAGACACCTCCCAGCTTAGGTCTCTGTACGCATCCCTCCTGACTGTGGTCCACCTCCCATCACACCCCATGAGCACACCACCACCTGGGGTCGGGGGGCAGCTGGACCCAGACCCAGCCCTTTCACGGGAAGGATGATTTTATTGCACCAAGTCTGTGGAGCTCCACTTGCTTTCGGATGTCCTGACACTACATTTCAGATCAGCTCATGGAACACCACTGTTACTGAAAATTGCTCCTTCCCGCTGCATGCTGTGATCAGGGTTAGCAGCGAGCTGGACCATTTTTCAGCAAAGCTAAACCAAAGCCAACCCACCCCTAGCCTTTCCCACAACTCCTATTTTCTGTCATCTGCATGTCTTCCTTTGCTCAGCATTTGCATAGTGTTTTGGCCCAATCTTCTTCCCTCCAGCTTGTTCTGCGCATCTCTTTACCCATCACCGCGTTTGCTCTCTCATGTGCCGCAGCCTAGGGACAGGCAGTCGGAAGCACCCCAGACGGTCTTTAACAACAACAACAAAAAATAAGAGATGCTCTTCCCATCCTAAAGTCGCAGAGCGCTGCGGGCAAATCTGTGCAGTTGAGTACAAAAAGCAGCGTGGGTCCTAAAGACAACACGTATTAGCTCCAACCCCAAAAGTCAATTGGCAAACCAGGAATACGTGATGAAGAGTATCTTCACGCCGGTGTGAGGTGCACACAGACAGAGCGGGGCGCAAAGCCAGCTCGCTTCAAGCTGTATGAAAAAGTTCACAACAGGTAAGAATTGCCCTCTTTAGGCAGCAGAAGATGCCTCTCCTGACTGTCCTAAACATAAACCACAGCCCCAATCACACATGTATTTCTGTGTGGCACAATTGTTGAGTCTTTGGCCATTTCTGTACCGCTCTGAAGATCTTGGTATCCAAACTCCATCTCCCAGCTTCCTTGTCTTGGCCACCCATCCATCATCAGTGTGAGTGTTCCTTCCTTGTGGTGTGGAGTCGCCTGCTTATCTGTAATGGGTGGGATCTAATGAAGCCAGCATGCCCAAAACCAAGGCTCCCACATATTCGTGGGGTTTGGTTCCACCATTTCCAAGGCTGTCTGTGACAGCGGCGTGTGCAGTCTTCAGGGAAGTGCCCACAGACAGCATGGATGAGAACTTTGCTACTGAACCTCAAATTCCAACAGCAGTGTTGTTGCCATAGCCCCATTTGGCTATGGGGACAGGCAGGGTGTTATGGTTTGAGGAAACCCATAACAATCTATTATTGTTTAGACAATTATTCTATCACCCAATGACCCCTCCCCACCCGGAAAGGGGAATGAGGGAACAGAAAGAAACATAAGGGTTGAAGTATAAATAGATTTAATAGGGTAAGACTAAATAATTAACAATAATACTAAAGAACGAGTATGAATCCCGATACTGATATAAGATATACAAGAATTATTCTCAGCCAATTCCATCAGGAGGAAGCTGTGCCCTCCCAGCACTGGACAGCAAATGTCGGACATTGAGAGTGCAATGGCTTCGGGAGGAAGGGAAGGCCTGAGGGTTCCGGCACGGGGGCAAGGGGTTGTCTGGACCACTG
>BJBW01011726.1:1173-14567 GCA_004320125.1 Scolopax mira
TCACCACCCTCACAGGAAAGAATTTCTTCCTAATATCTCATCTAAATCTCTCCTCTTCCAGTTTAAAACCATTACCCCTCATCCTATGGCTCCACTCCCTGATCAAGAGTCCCTCCCCATCTCTCCTGTAGCCCCTTCAGGTACTGGGAGGCCACTATAAGGTCTCATCGAAGCCTCCTCTTTTCCAGGCGGAACAACCCAGCTCCCTCAGCCTGTCTTCATAGCAGAGGTATTCCAGCCCTCTGCTTATCTTTTTGGCCCTTTGCATTCCCTCCAACAGGTCCATGTCCTTATGTTGGAGTTTCCAAAGCTGGAGGCAGTACTCCATTCTTGTGAAAGCCCACCTGGAGTAGAGGAGTAGAATCACCTCCCTCAACCTGCTGGCCACTCTTCTTTTGATGCAGCCCAGGATACAGTTGGCTTTCTGGGCTGCAAGCACACATTGCCAGGTCATATTGAGCTTCTTATCCACCAACACCCTCAAGTTTTTCTCCTCTGTGTGCCTCTCAATCCATTCTCTGACCAGTCTGTTTGGCTTGGATCCCAGATTGGGATGGCTCCAACTGATGTGCAGGACCCTGCACTTGGCCTTGATGAGCTTCATGAGGCTTGCACAGACCCCCCTCAAGCCTGTCACAGTCCCTCTGGATGGTATCTCTTCCCTCCAGGGTGTTGACTGCACCACAGAGCTTGGTGTCACCTGCAGACTTGCTGAGGGTGCACTCTACCCACCATCCATGTCACTGAAAATGATGTTAAATAGTACCAGTCTGCATAATAGACCCTGAGGGATGCAACTCATGACTGGCTGCTACTTGGAATTGAGCTGTTGACTGCAATTCTCTGATTGCAGCCATCCAGCCAATTCCTTATCCGCCTGAGTGGTCCATCCATCAAATCCAAGTCTCTCCAATTTAGAGACAAGGTGGTCATGCAGGACAGTGTCAAATGCTTTGCACAAGGTCGCCTAGAAAAAAATGGGAATATCTTTACTTCTATTATCTAGATCCTTGTTGTGACTGTGTCATAGAAGCAACTTGTCTAAGATTCTTTAGACCAGTTGCTGACAACAAACTTCATAAAAACACAAGCAGAGAAAGGAGTTAAAGGTTGAGTTTTGCCATTGTACAGAAAAAGGCAAGCCTGTGTTTTAAATAAGAATCATAAATTTCTCACTGCTACAGCTAAGGTTTTGATCTTTCAGCTAAAAAAGAATACAACATTAAAAAATTTGACTTTGACAGGATGAAAGAAACCAGGAACCTTTGACATCTTGGAAAGAAGTTCCTGGGTTACCAGTGCGTCTATATAGGTCAACAATAGGCTCCCATCCCAAGGATGTTGTGTGTTACCTACTGATCTGTTCTAGGTAAAATAAAATTATCCTGAAGTAATATTCTGAACATCAAACTTCGAAGAGTTAACAAAAGAAAAGCACTTAAAAATTTGGATTAAAACTATTTGGATTAAAACTTCTAAAACTATTTCCAGAATGTGTTGTCATGATAGAACTGAAAGTAGGTTTTGAAAGTGATTCTTGCCTGCCCTTAAATAAAGGAGGCTGATTGTGGCTCATAATCTACTGTCTTAAACTGGGTATTGTGACTTTTAAGCAAAGAAAAAACAGTTACTTGAAGGCAGCATCTTTCACCTTTCAAGGAAAAAAGACTCCTTTCTTGATTGTATAGAAATCAAACCTTGAGGAAAAGTTCCAGCTAAAAGCCTTACTGGCTTTGGTGCCAACCCTCAAGTAAAGCTTTAAACCTTTTAAGATCAGATTAAGTACTTCAGAATATATTTTGGAGAAAAATGTTACATTGGCAGAGGAATGGACATGATGAAGTTATGTTAACAGTAAGTCTTCTCTGTAATGCCTTTTTTTAATAGGAACTGTAGAAAAGTTGACTTGTTCAAGTCTTATTCCTTCCAGCTCTCATCTAAAATTAGAAGTAAAAAGTAGACTATGCCTGTTGATGCTTCCAAAGATAGAAAAAAAGGGAATTTTGTATAAAGGCAGAGGCAGATATAGACTTTGAAGGTAACAGCAATGCTTTTAGGGAAGCCACTTGTCTCAGGGCCTTAATTCTGTAGTGTTTCTCACTCTGTACTATCAGTGGGGGAATAGCAGAGTCCTTTATAGCCAACTCAGTTCCAGCTGTAATGGGAACCACACTCTGTCTTTTCTGACAGTGCAAAGAAATAGTAACAGAGGACAAGCTTCACAGATACTGCTGCACTATAATACAGTGTTTTACTCAGTTGATGGGATACTTTTCCAGTGAGGAAAGAGCTTGCCTTGATGTATAAATAACACTATCATCTGAGGAAAACACAATACACAGACTGGATTATGGACATTGCTTAGAACCTAACAATAATATATTCAACCAGGGTTCATACTTATTTGTGTGTGAGTGTAAGCTGATATTTTATTAATTGTATTGAAAATTATAGTTTTTGCAGTCTTCTCTGAAGTAAGAAACATGGCCTTAAGCTAAATCAAGATATCTCTTGAATATTGTTTTTTCTGGAACAGCTAGATGCAGTTAACTGGCAAATGCACGCTGCTGTAGCAAGTAAATTTGTAATCCCTCTCATGTTTAGATTATGAACTGCTGTTGTAATGCAGGCCCTAAAGCTCATAATCACAGGCTGCATCCTCATTGACTTGAAAAGTATGCCCCTTTTTCACTTCTGCCTTTGTGTAGGTATGCTTTGGGGAGTAAGTGAACTTGTTTTGTACATGTTTGATTATAATTTTTTGTTCTGTTCATGGGAGCGAATGGGTAGCTCATGGGTAAAACTGAAGACTTTGTGTCTTAGCTTTCTTGAAAAATAGAAGCAATGGAACATCTCCTGTTTCCACCATGTGTTCAGGGTATCACTTGAAATGTTGAATCACCACCCAGGCAACACCTATGTAGCTGTTTTGTGAAGCCCACCACATGTTTAGTACTCAATGCTCCTCAGCAGCAGACTAATATGTAGATTAGTTTTGTGCAACCCTGGATGAGAAACTTATTTCTTCATGTCAGCTGAAAGTTTTATTACCAACATGTACATGCTAATGATCTATTGACTGATCTTTGCAAGAAAATGATCTGTGAACAATACTTGATTCCCACTGAATGCAGTAAAAGAGATGTCAGTGTGACTTTGGAGGTCGTCAGCTGCTTTTAGCACCAAGCTTTATGATTAGAGAGCAAACTAAATAGCAGGCCAGAAAATGCCTTTTTTTTTTTTTTTCCCCCTCAGAGTGGGAAAGTCTGAAGAGGTTTTCTTACAGAAAACACTGACTTCAGCAAAGAAAGAAAATAATGCTGATCTTAAAATATTGCAAGAATACTCTGGAGGAGTTGCACCTTGAAATCTCTGCATCCTCTTCCACTGTGAGCCAGCATTCCCGGGTATTTCCCATGGCCTGTCATCCTCTCTCCTCTTTCCAGTGTCTCATGACCAGAGAACTCTTCCTATAGAAGAGGTTGGGGGCTGAAATAGTTGAACTAAAACTCCTTTGTAGCACAATGGCAGCTTATTCAAATCAAAATTCTATGGGTTTGGAGGCTTTGTTCCTTGGTAAAGAAAACAAGTGCTTTCCTATTTTGCTTCAAAGCAATTTCCAGGAAACATTTACTGTCTTTATTAGGAAGTGACAAGTGTGCTAAATTTGTTACTGGAATTGATTTTATTCAGAAAACAATTTACTGTTTGCCCTAAAAGTCACTTAAAAATGCTATATTTTGTGGCTTAAATTTTTATTTCACCTTACCATTATTCTCTGTCTTGCATTCTTCAAACTGATACATTTTTATATAAAATGCGTGTCTTCTTTAAACATTCTTATTTATATCATTGTAAAAAATAACGGCAGATGGATCCCTCTTGTTGTTTGCAAACAACAATAATGTTTGATGACCAATGCACAACATTGTCATCCAAAAATTGCTGTTTATGGTGAAATGCGGCCTTTAATAAGAACGTACTGTGTGTGTTGAACGGTATCCTGGATTTCTGTAAAATGTTTCAATCAACTCGTCACCCAGGTTTCTCTCCCTACTGCAAAAGACAACAATGCCTCCACTGTGTTTACCTCTGGTTTGGATTTATCAGTGAAGGCGTGTGTGTGTATATACATGCTAGAAGGTTTTTATGAATCGCATGGTTATTGTCATTTCCCTCGTACAACAGAGTAAAAAGCTCCTTTCAGCCTGATAGAATCTTAAGTCTGTTTTGGTGGATAACAGAAGAGGAGAGCCTCCCTCAGACCCTGAGGGTGATGTGCGTGTCCTCTGCATAATTCGGTGTGGCTGTGGGTGGCTAACTGTGAGAACAGCCTGATTTCTAACCTTGCTCTTAGTGTTCGAGGGTTTTGTCAACTGCAAACTTCTCAGGTCAGAGTTTTCCACACACTGTGCCTCTGCCTCCGGCTGCTTGTATCCAGCGATTCTTTCTGAAAGCTTCAGACCGACACGGTGCAGCTATTTATATGGTGAAGACTGGGGCTAAATGCCTTCTTCAACTCACTGAAAAGATCTGAAAATCTTTTTAAGAACCACCAGTGGTGTTTTCTTGTTCTCTCAACCCGCCATCCCTTGAGGTAATGATTGTTACCTGCAAATGTTCTTTGTTTCCCTGAGAAACAACTTACTTTTTTTAACCATGTCAAAAGCCTCTGAAAGAGGCTGAGTATGGCCAAAAAGCTTTTTCAGCAGGGCACCAGATTTCTCTATAGATGATCTGCCCTCATTAGACACTGGCCCAGGGACAATATTTGCCCTTACCATCATACTGCCCCAAACTACTTGCTTTTGTGTGACTAAGCATGGCCCAGGTTTGAGCTCTAGTGACTGAACTGGATTTTCCCCAAAAAATTGTCCCTGAAGTGAGGTGAGAAGCAGCTTTAGGAACTGTGGGCTATGATGTCCCTTCTCCCCTGCTTTCTACCTCTTGAGCTCTAAGGAGGGAGAGATTCAACTGAGCTACAGAGGAGGTGTGAGCTCAACCTGCAAGAAGGTGGTGGAGAAGGTGTGATTAAGGCCAGAGAGGGGAACTAGGGCAGAGAGCTGTCTAGGGTGAGACACTGGGATCTGAAAATAGAAGGGGAAGAGTGGTTTGGTTGCACACACAAGATGGCATGAATTAGCTGCCCTGTGCATAGGGAGGGGAAGATAAAGCTGAGGTTTTCAGAGTCATTTTAATTATTTTTTTCTATTTTTCTTCTCATTTTAATAACCACTGAAACATGTGATTGTATCCTGAACGTTTGTTTTGCACGTTATCAGCCTTCCATCCACCTCCCACCCCAATAAACAGGGGAGGTAGTTTCAGCCTGTTGAGAACATCTCTAGCCTATTGCTTTTTTTTCAGCAACAGAACAACACTGTTCCCTCCCGGCTGTTCTTTCCTTTGAATCCAAGTTTGTGTGTGTGTTCCTGCCATATTAGGGACTGTCAGCATTATTTATTTGCATCTATTATTCTTCTGTCAACTTCTTTAATAGCTCATTAGGGCCAATGTAAGCATTCCTTAGCTGGGTTTTCTTTTTTCCACCTGGTATATGCTTGTTCTTTCACTCTCTTACAAAGAAAAGATTGATTCTATCTGCTTTTTCCTTCTAGTGCCTTTAACCAAGGAAAATCTTCTGCTGTCTTGATTCTTCCATATAGCATTTTTGAGTTTGTAGTCAGTTACAGTCTGAGCTTGCTTATGCACCTTTTCATTCAACTCAAGTATTTCAACCAATCTTATTTATACTTCTTTGTCACCTGGGATTGCCAAGGCTAATGCAAAATCTATTTTTCTCCAAGCTTCATTGCTGCTTTTGGCAAGTTCTGGGCAACGGGTGTCCCATTTTCAGGTGTGTGTTATTAAGGAAAGAGACTCCTTAAAATCTCTAATGGCAACGCTCAATGTCATATTTAGTCCTAAAATCTGACCCTAAATAGCCAAAAAGACTTCAGAGAAATGTCTTTGCTAAAAGCCTCATGTGATGAGGAGGCATGTGGATCTTTAAAAACTGTGTGATATTTGTGAAGCAGGTGGAGTGGCCTGAAATAGCTGGGGCTAGAAATCCAGGGAGGTGCCTTCTCAGTCAATTGATACTGAGAAATAAATGGAACAAAGAGCACTTATAAATTCAAGCTACTGCTGTTTGATAGTCAGGTTTATTTCAGGAGGCTATCGTAAAATTTTAGCTTGGCTAATCTAGATGATTATTTGGAGTTGTCCTGGGAAAAATTATCACCACTATAAAGTTTATAGCTTTATAAAATAAGGCTGCATTCTGTTTTGTCTCCAGATGAAATGGGAGCACAGTTCTGGAAACAGTAAACCAAACTATTTTGATGTTTACATATTGAACTAAAAATTTGATATAAGTCTTATGTACAGATGTTTGTGTACAAGTGGCTGAAGCGGAGATGCCATTTTTCAAGAAAATTCTACTAAAAAGAGTTTTTTGGGTTTTTTTTTAATTTTTTTTTAAGATTCAAGGTTATTATTTATATGAAAGGTGTTCTCTACTGTATTATCTTTTCTTTGGAAGTCCTTACAAATCTACTAAGGGGAGCCATCAAAAGCTTTAAGCAGCTCCAGCATATACTTCTATAAAATTCTGTGAGGTCTGTCGCTAGAGAGGTTGTTTGACAAACATACCTACAGAATTCTAAGCAATGCTACAGCACTCTTGTGAAAAAGCCTTTGTTCTATTCCACTTAGGATTCTATCTTTTAATATTTTAAGTGTTGCTGCCTGGCCTCAATGTAACCTACATAGTGATTGTTTCCTTCTGTGTTTGTGAAAAATGTACAAGTTCTCCAAATCCAAAAATATATTCAATTGCCTTCTTTACATAGAATCATAGAATGATTTGGAGATGTTTTAAAGGTTGTCTAGTCTTCAACTAGATCAGGTTGCTTGGAGGCCTGTCCAACCTGACCCTGAATGTTTCCAAGGCTGGGGCATCTCCCACCTCTCTGGGCAAACTGTTTTGCCTTAAATTAGAAACGTATCTTCCTATGACACTGAGCAACCATCAAACAACAGGAATAGCGCAGTAGGTAGTTCAGGAGGACGATGTGTGACTGCTCTATCATTCTCCTCTCTTACCAGAAATTGGAAACATGCTGCCAGACTTGCTTCTTGCTTCCCCAAAGTGCAGGATGTTGAGGTGCCAGTCTAGGGGAAACGTGCATGTGGATCCTCGCGGCTGCATGAGGGTCCCAGAGGCAGTGTGTACATTTGTACTTCATGATTTTAGGTGCTTAAATTGTCAACCTAGCCCTTAAATTTGATTATTCTTTATATGGAAATATGCATTATATTCTTCTGCCTACTTTCTTCCAGCACTAATATAGTGAGCAAAAAACAAAAGCCTACTGAAAAAATTTTATTTAAAAAAATTAGTGTTAACCTTAGTGCTGAGGCATTGCAAATTTTCTGCATTTGCAATTGCATTTGCAAATACAAATTTTCTGTCTCAAGTGCCTAGGTTTCATGTACTTAAATCCGCTATAATTTTATGTTTATACAAGGGAGTACAGTAGCAAAATAAATTAACCTTTAGTTTTATTATACAAAATACGCTATTATCTTAATAGTGAGGTTAGGGTTTTGTGTTTGTTTTTGGTTTTTTTTTTACTAGCTGCTGCCAACTACTAATGTCTTTATTCAGGTGTCATAAAAGAACAAATTTGTGCCTAACTTCAACTTTGTATAGTGAGAATAATTTCACTTGGGGGTTATAACTCTACCATTTGGCTCAATTAGACTTGAACAGATAAAGCAATTCATAATTCCTGGAAGGAAAACAAGCTTCTGTTTCAACAACACAGGTTCAGAGGGCTTCATCTCCAGAATGATCTCCCAGGGCATGAAATATGTTTCATTTAAATCTTGAACCTTGTTCACAGCCAAGTAAAGCCAGGAGTTTTTAAATCTGATTTCTTAGGGTTTCTTTTCCTCTTCAGCAGGTTTTAATTATCTGCTAGGAAACAACAAATTATATCCTTGTGACCCATCAAGAGCTTGGAACTGATACTGGAGGTTTTGGAAAATACAGCGAATGCAGGAGGTTTTGTGTGTATATCCATGTGGTTGGAATGACTGAGCTGAGGCTGCAATAAATACATGAGACCCTCTTTGTTAGGTCTTTGCCAAACTCTATCAAGGCCACACCTCACTTGTGTGAGGGAATATCTAAGATAGGATGCTCATTAAGAATAACTGCATCATGCCTGTTTTGGTCTGTCTACCAGAAAACATCCAAACAGCCTTTTCAGTGAGAAGACCCAGACTTCATGCTGATGTGCTAAGTGACCAGCATTAATCATTTATCTACAAACTCTGAACCCCTAGCAGCTCTGCAGCTGCAGCCTGGAAATTCAGCGACCCACACAATTTCACCAGAAGCTCTAGGAATTGGGCTTAATCTCCCCAGATTTTATTAAGCCCCAAGAGATGCAGGTGGTTTAGAACTCCTGGCATTGAGCTTGCTGTTCTTCCTTCTCTCTATCTACTGGTTTTGATGGATATCCATTGAACGTTCCTGGAGAAAACATTTGCTGTTAAAGGTGAGCACAATTGATAGGGATTTGGCTGCAGAAACTTGTTCTCAGCTTTTTGATTTGTTTCAAGACCTAGTTTTTAAAAAAACTCACTCCTTGGTATCCTAGTGCCATTCTTGTCACAAGCAGTAGCACTGAAAGACTGGAACTTGCTTTTTCTCTCAGCAAAACCACTGTGCTGGGCCTCACCTCATTTTTCATTTTAAATGACACAGTCATTGGAAGCCCAGGAGAAGCATAAACTCCTCGAGGAAATGTGTAAGAAATAATTTATTTTTTTAAGTTACACTTGGCAGTGAAGGTTCAGAAAGGCCTTAAGCTGCCTTATAAAAACCCATCTCTTCTACAGAAAATGATGACAAGGGACTTGCTTTTTAAAAGGTCAGATCTTTGGGAGGAGAGATGCAGCACTGTGTGGGACAGAAAGCTGTGCCATCCGGGAGGCAGCGGGACAGATGTGTTCTGCATCATCACTTGTAATAATCATATTTAGTGTAAATGGTAAATATTGGTTTTTTCTCCTTAGAGTTTGTGTCACAATTGGATATAAGCTTTTCACTCGGGAAACATGGTGTCAGTATAGAAATGTGGAGAATTTAACGGCTTCTGACAACAGTCAGTTCAGGAGTCTGCAACAAGAGACATAAAAACAGTGATGGCAAATCCGCAGTAAGGGACAGCTTAACCTTTTGATCTTGAAATGTTCACATCTATTTTACCGTTTGATATAAATTTATATAATTTTACACAGACACAACAATAAACGTTTGTGAAATAAAATTATCGTGCTGAGAAGTAAGACAAAATTCTTTTTTTTTTCCCCCCCTAAGGAAAATAATAAAATGAAGAATGTAAGGATATTGAACATTCCTCTGGCTGCTGTTGATGTTCCTCCTCTAGATGGTAACCTTAAAAAGATCTGCTTTTGACACGAGCACAGAATTCTTGACAAGAAGACCAAAAATGTGATACTTCTGGTGTTTTTCAAGCAAATCAAGTGCAATCTACAGCATATCTGAATTCTAATGAAAGCGTGAATGTGTAGAACTATGACCTTTCCTCTACAGCATGATGCTTGAAAGCTGTGGCAACAGGAGAAAACAGCCCAAATGTTCAATTAGTATGTAAATGCTTAAGCGCAGCTCCATGCGGATCTACAGTTTGCAGAGTGGCCACCTTTCACTTACAAACTGTGGGTGTCATGGCATGCAATGTCATTATTAAAAGATCAGCTTGCTGAGAACCTGGATTTTCGTAGAAATAAATTCATGAGCTTTCTGTTGTGGAGAAGAATTAAGAACTTAAAAGTCTCAGCATTTAGGGCATAGACTGAACACATTTCTGCGGCCACACGAGCTACCTATTTACCCTGACTTAACACCAACATTTTGAGGATGCTAATTAAAATCCAGGACTGCTTTGAGGATCTTTGAGGATCAAGCAATTTACTTTGTTCAAAATAAGGGAGTCTTGAATTGGTATTAGTGCCTGCCTATTTTATTTTTTTTTCATATCCGTAAATCTTCTCATGCAGATTCTTTAGTAAAGAAGATAAAGCTGCATTTTTGTGCAGCTGATGTCAGATGGAACCCAGCACCTGAGTTCCAGGGACAACAAACGTGCGTGTCCTATTCCACTGAAATCTGCTTGAAGGCAGAAGCGATTCCTGATGAGGTCCTAATGAATCCAGATTGTCAGAGTAGGTGTGACTGCAGGCTAATTACAAGTGCTGTTTTGATATATGCTGAAATCTCTCGGAATGACTCCGTTTCTTTTATTGTGTTTAGGAAATTCTGTGCAGTAGGTTTTTCTGCAAATTCTCCCTGCTGACCTGGGCAGTCTCCTTTCTTTTGCATTCTGTTGGCTAGAGGAGTCTTTCGCTTGCACATCACAGTCTTGTGGATTATTTGAATTTTTTAAATTCAAGGGGGTTTTTAATTTAGATTTTTAAAATTTTAATATTTTTAATTTTAAATTTTTTTTGTTGTTCTATACTTTTGGGGGGTTTTGTACTTCCAAAATTCTTGATGTGGTAGGTGATGGGACCTGGAAGTAATGCTCTCCTCTGTCATGAGAAGATGCTTTCCTAGGGCCAGATTGACTGCTGGAATGTATTGCTGACCCACAGGCTTCTTGTATTGTCTTGTATAGTTGCCTTATGAGATAGTTTGCTAACTACAAACTACTTAACAGAAAGCAAGCTATTGATCAAGAACTTTCTACTGTAAGATGCCTTTTTACTGCTGGAATAGAAGGGGACGGATGTAAAAGAGAATTCTGATGGGAATATTTATGGATAGATTCAATGATTGTGGTTTGTTTTTTTTTTTCAAATGCTATCAATCACCTTCTAAGACTAATGTAACCTACTGATAAGAAAATGTGTGCATAGAGATTACTTGCTTCATATCTCATTTGTAGTGTTACTGCATGGAGTGCTAGCTTGAGAATCTTCTGAAATCAGTGATTTGTACTAAATAAGTTCCACCTCTGCATTATTATTGAGGGAAATAATACTTTTCATAATTAAAAAAAAAAAAAGGTAGGGAGGTGTAGTACCTGGATAACTACCCGATTAACTTACTGCCTGCTGAGGATATATGCAAAAAAAAAAGGGTAGCTCTTCCCTTAGTCCCACCACACGACCTTCCACAGCACACTGATAGGAATGACAACTTAATTGTCTCCCAGAGCAGCTGGCATTTCAGACATGTCTTTAGGAGGGCCTATATACTTAATATCAGAACCTGCAAAAAAGGATATTTAGTGCCTCTTGGGACCAATAGGTGTGACCCTGAGATGCAGCTGGACAGAGTACCCAGGCACCTGAATGCTTTCCCTGGATTAGGTTTTAACTCTTACATGTACTTGAAATTCATAATCTGTGAGTGCTCACAAACGTGAAGCCAGATTTTGACCCAATTACTCAGACTGGTGCAAGGTTGCTCGCATGGGTAATTGGTCTGAAGTTGAGATCATTGCCTGGGAACCTGATATAAGACAGAACTTATTCATGAAAAAGTGCAATTTAATCTCAATGGAATTAGTAGTTTATATGCTTCTCTTGAGAAGAGCAGCTTTCTTTTCTGAAATACATTTTTTAATTATATTTCTTTGATAGGATACAAATAGCCCTGAGAATACCGTTTTGGTCATAATGTCCTTTGGTACATTTTATCTAAATTCTTGATCAAGATACCAAAACTGGTAAAGAAACTGCCCCAGGAGCTCCTTCAGATTAATAATGAATCTGCTTTATACTCGGGAGAAAAACTGTAAGGAGTGCGGAAGTTGAATTTCCATACCGGGCAGACTTAAATCTGTAAAGTTCAGTCATTTACACTCCCCAATTATCTGGTCTCTAAGCCATGATTTAATGAGCTCTCTTTAACTGGGAACACAACAATCATCATGCTGAAGTTCTCTGATGCCCCTTGGAAAAGAATGCTTTTTATTCTTTCTAATAAGTCAGAAGGAAAGAAATCTGCATATCCTTTGGTCTTTGAAGTCTTTTAAGACTTTCATTTAAAAAAAAAAAAGGAAAGAAAAAAACCCCACAGCCCCCCCCAAGTTAAAATCCTTGAGAAGCAATGTGATTTCTGAACTGCATGAGTAATCTAAATGGTGGTAAACAATTAATATACATGTCCAACAGATAATTCTTAAAAAGCAGACAAAGTTGGAAAAAGTGAACTTAAAAGCCCAAGCGTATTGAAAAAAAATAGTTTTTTGGAGATCTGTTTAAAATTATGCACAGGCTGTGAACAATGAAGGATGTTAGTCTAATGATTATGATTAAATGTATAATTATGCAGTGCCTGAAATTTGCTGGGGTAGGAGGGTGGTGGATTGGGAATCATTTCCCAATCTTCATTAAAATCACATAAGCTACATATTTTAGTAGACAAACATTAAAAGTGATTACATAAGTATTTAACATGAAACAGGGAAAAAACCTGCGATATTCTTGCTTGGATATCTGGTAAGAATTTTTTTTTCTGTTATTTGTTTGGTTTTGGTGTTTTTTTTAAAGGACATATGGTAGATGGAAGAACAGTTGTATTATGAATAGTTCTTCTTTAATAGACAGTTCAGGTACCCCTTTGGGTGTTTGTTTCTTGGTTCTTGCTCAAATAGTTCAATTTATTTTAATTAGTTCTTGTCTTTTTTCCTGTATTTTCCTGTATATACAGTCAAAAGTAATGGAATGAAATTGCGTAGAAAGAGTGAAGTGCTCAGTTTGGATCAAGGTATGAATTATATCTTTTTCCCTTCAGGAATAAACAGACTGCCTCCAATTTTGTAACGTTTGTGCAAACTTTGGAAAGGATGTTGTTCACATTTTCTCAGACTCTCCTAACCTACCCCCTTCAGCTGCACCAACTCTTAATGAACTTATAAAGTTGCTTCCAAATTTTACTGCTTAACACAAAGATATCTCTTTTTTTGGTTGGTGGTTTGTTGTTGTTGTTTGTTTGCTTTTAACTGATCTAAAAACCAGAGGCAACTGCCTTTTCTTAAGAAGAAATAGCAATGACCAGCCTTTTTATACATCCATCTCTACCAGTGAGCTGAACAGGAGCCAGCAGAGTGCCCAGGTGGCCAAGGTAGCCAACAGCATCCTGGCCTGTGTCAGGAACAGCGTGGGGAGTAGGACTCGGGAGGTGATTGTCCCCCTGTACTGGGCACTGGTGAGGCCCCACATCAAGGGCTGTGTCCAGTTTTGGGTCCCTCACCACAAAAAAGCCATTGAGGGGCTGGAGCGGGTCCAGAGAAGGGCAACGGAGCTGGTGAGGGGTCTGGAGCACAAGTCTTGTGAGGAGAGGCTGA
>BJBW01011726.1:14582-26799 GCA_004320125.1 Scolopax mira
GGGGTCGGTCTCTTCTCCCAAGTCCCAGGCCATGGGACAAGAGGAAATGGCCTCAAATAGTGCCAGGAGAGGTTCAGGCTGGAGATTAGGAACAATTTTTACATGAAATGCGTTCTTCAGCCTTGGAATGGGCTTCCCAGGGAAGGGGTTGAGGCCCCATCCCTGGAGGGATTTAAAAGAGGGGTTGACATAGTGCTTAGAGACACAGATTAGAAATGTGGGGGTTCTTTTGTATGGTTTTCTTTTGGTTTTCTTTTTTTTATCAGAGTGAGGTTGATGGTTGGACTAGATGATCTTAAATGTCCCTTCCAACCCAGATGATTCTATGATTCTTTTATTCTCTCAAAAATGTTGCTTGGTATGCCTAATAAGTTATATAAAAAATATTTGGAAATAATGACTTCTCTTAAAATTAAAAAAAGGAAAAAATGGAAGCTCTTCAGACTACCTGAAATCCAAAGTGATACGGAGTGCTTATTAATGTAAAATGAAGGCTTAATAAACTGTTGAGAGGAAAAAAGGCACATAGTAAAGAAAATTAGCTAAAAGAACCTTTATGAAAAGGGCAATGGAACTGATAAAAAGATTCTGGCTTATCTCCTCAGGAGAGCTCATCTGAAGCCATTTGTCAAATAAGAACTGAAAAGGGATGTGATAAGAGATCCTAGATCTATTAAATCTGTCTTTTAGGATTTCTATACCTATTGTGTCATATCACCTCACAATACAGAGTGAATAAAATCATATTTTAAAATGTGAAACTGCCATTTATATCAAAAGATGCAATTACATTAGAGGAGGCAGTCTCAAATGGAGACTGAAAATACTTAAAGTTTAATAAAACTTTGGGGAAGTTTTTGCTAAAATTTTAGAAACAGAATGGCCTTTGAAAAGCCTGTGGAAGTGACAGTGACAGGAAGTGACAGATCGGGTGGTTTGTGTTCAAACCTACAGCTACCTTTTTCTAGGCAGATAAAAACCAGGACTGGTACTGTTTTCTGTTGCAATAAAAATTGCATGTTTGGGATGGGTGAATTTATAAAGCCCTGACCCGATGCTGAATCAGATTTACTTCCTTGCATAATTGTAATTTTTATGATATTATTATTCTATTACTGCAATCATGCTATGCAGTGTTTCACCAATGTAAAAATGAAATTATCTTTAGCTATTGTCTAGATTATTTTTTTACAATCCCTGTCTCACAACAAAGTTTGCCATTCAGGAAAGGGTGGTCATCCAGAAATCATGCAAGAAGGTCCAAGTGAAAATTGAAAAAATTTGTTCAATTGTCAGAATGAAGATTCTAATTCCTAATCAATTGTTGTATATGGATACAGATGTATGGATAGCTGGAACTCTTATTGTCAGGTTTCCCTTTAAAAGTTATTAAAATATACACTGGCTAAAGGAATGAAGATTAATGTATGGTCTGCTGCTAAAAATGAGCTCGCCCGTATCGTAAGGGTGGAAGATTCAGATAACCTGTTATCTATGATGGATGGAGTCTGCCCGTGCTGCTCACAAAGGTACTTGTTTTGTCATCGTGACTCATGAAAGGACTTTGACTATGTTGAGTGGCTATTGTCACTGTTTTGAGCTAATTTGAATGAGATGAATTCTGCTTGATCTTAAAGCTCAGGGGAAAAAAAATCTGCCTTGCATTTATTCCAAGAAATAGCATTGTGTGTCAAGACAGATTGCGGAAAACATCGGCTCATTTTGTGGTTTATTCATAAATACTGTGACCTTCAGAAAAATCACTTAATCTACCCTCTAACTCTGTTGCTCATTTTATAGTAATTCTCAATTTTAAGAGCATTTTTGAGAACATAATCTATCAGTAACTTCAAAGAAGGTGACATAAGATGATGATAAGAGACCGAAAAACGGCAAAGTAAATGTTGTTTAGCTTCCTCTTCTTTTTGCTGGGTCATTTTCAATAGAGGCAATACTTGGAATACTAAACAACTGTATTTAGTGCAAGAAAATGTTATGGGCTTGGCACTGGAGTTTCCAAACCAGAGTCTACAGTCTGTGATTCAAAAGATGGGTATAGATTATCCTACCAGTGTCTTTTACTTCACAATCCAGTCAGTTAGCAGTCCCACCTGAAAACACTGAGCAAATAGTTGACACGAGATCATGTTCCACACAACTCTTCTTCCTTTGCATATTATCTCTCTTTCTCCTGACTGCTGCCTGTATCAGCAGAGAAGGAAGCACAAAATTCCTTGTCATTTTTTATACATCTCTACAAAAGCAGAATGTTTCCACTTCTGTGTAAATGCCATTATAAATGTGAACCCTGGTGTTGGTCCTGCCTAGAGCTTAGTGCAGGACAGTTCCCAGGCCCTGTGTAAGAGGAACAGGTTATGGTCAGGATGGAGGTCTGTCAGGAGACAGCAGGACTTTAACTCCAAGCCAAATACCATGTATTGCTAGTTACAATTGCTTTGCAGAAGCGACCACAAGGTGTTTAGCACCTTGACTTTGTGTCCTGCCTTGCTGATGATTACTTTGTCTGAAGCTTTGCTACCAAACTGAGTCTGTGGCCATCCCTCAGGAGGAGTGATGCACACTCCTGTCTGCTGATCACTCCGGTTTCGGTAACAAGGAATATTGCTGCCAAAACTGCTGCACAGTCCAACTTGTTCCTCCTCTTCATACAAGAGTGGGAAAAGCAAGGCAGAAGCAGGACAATTTTCCCCTTTACTTAGTCTGCTACCTGGCCACTTATGAGCTGGGTCTTGCCTTTGACTCTCTTACCATCCTATAGAAGGAAAGACCAAAAAAAAGGGGAAGAAATTGGATTATTTTGTGAGCTTTTTAAAGCCATGGCTAAGAAAAAAAAGGCAACAACCCAAAAGTGCATTAATTGCACCCAGGAAATACAATAATTGGATTCCCATGCTTTGAACAACATTATTGGGTAGTTGGCTTAACTACAAGTCATCAGACTTTCCTTGTGGAGTATTGAAGGCTTAGCCTTAATGTATTGTATTTGTTGTTAATGAGAAACTTACCATTGCAACAGCTTTTATTAATTGGGAAACCTAAAGGATTTGGACCTTCTTTTAGAAAGAGTATAAAACTATGGCAATTCCTTTCACTGCATTTAAAATTCTAGCTTCAAAACATTTAAAATAGCTGAGAAATAAGTTTAGTAGGCAAAGGTATAAAATATTAATAACGTATGTTTAAAAGTCCCAATTGCAAACCAAGGCAGCAGGAAAATGTTATGACACACTTTTCTCAAGTCTCCCACTTATATTCTTCTGTAATCAAAAATATTTAAACTTCTACAATTGGTTTACAATCTTATTCCTGGAAAGTCAGAGAGAAGAGGGAGGACATATTAAAATGTGCAAAACAGCAAGCTGAATTACAAGACAAAAAGGAAATGTTTTTTCTATGCTTCAAATTGAAGGAGGAAGTAGGTGCAACAAAAGCTGTCTCCATGTGCAAATCAATGAGATTCATCAAGTTCGATATCAACTAAGCAAGCTTTCTGAAAATTTGTCAAAAGGTTTTTGCTCAAGATTGAGATTTTAATAACACAACTTCTCACAGAATTTTTCCATCTGTGTAAAAATATTTAGTTTGCTTTTATTGGAGGGAAAGGAGAAGTAAGCCTCATCAAAAGATTGGTTTTGTAAAAGGCAAAAATGTGAATTCATACTTCTCTCCCATTTTCCTACAGTGGGAAAAACAAGAGGAAAAAGTAAGAATCTTTTTCAAATTCTTTTTTCAAAACAAAGTCTTTTCCTGAAAGCAGCAAGCAAAACGATAAATATGTTTTTAACTCTTACCTTGTTAACAGAAATCACACTGATTTTTTGGCAAGCTATGATAGACTTGACTCTACACAGCCAAAGCTGTGGCTCACAAAAGAGGGGGCAGAGGAGTGTAACAATGGAGACGTCATGAAATGGGGAACTGGCTCAAGGCAGGTCATTGCCGTTTCCTGAAAGCACAGAATTACTGGTAGTTCCAACTATTGAAACAATTATTCATATAAGAAATATTGTGCTCTTTCCAGGAACCCGTATTTAAATTAGAGAATACTGAAATAGCAAATGCAAAACCCATTAAGAGCTGAACAGCTTCTAAAATATTCTTTCTAATGCAAGCCTGCAGTATTTTAAGGATCAGCTTCCTATTGTAAAAGGTCAGAATCCCAAGATGCAGCTTCTCTACTGATATAAACAAATATAATTCCACCAGCACCACTGACTTTCATCAACTGACATTTGGCTTTTTCTCAACCCCGTAAAGCAAGGTCTGCACAGGAGGGGATCAGTACAAGTGGTCCTGTTCGAGGGAACCAGAGCCCTCAAAAATGATGTTAAGTGGGGCTTAGATCTCTTTCATGTGGTTGAATTTGATCAATAATAAGGGCCCGCTTTGTAGTGCATGGCATGGGGGTGAAAGCAGACTTGGGGATTTATCTTTTCATAAAGGACGTTACAGAACTTAAAAATTGAAAAGGTCTTTCTGACATTGGAAGGGAGATGATTCTAAAGACAAGCAGAGTTCAAATTATATTTCACATAAATATATGCACATCACAATGTTATGCCTATTAAGTAAATATGTAATATGACTAAATTTTATTTTGTAAGGTTTCAGGTCTGGTTCACCACTGTCTGAAATTGCTTGTTTCAAGATCACTATGTTGATGTTGGGGTACTTTGTATCTGTGAAAGTTACTGATATATTTTAAACAATGCCTGAACTGTTGAAGTAATCTGTTGGCTATATTTATATATATGATCATTAATATGTTATTATATATATGAGGATGAAATATGTACAAGAAAATTTCTTACGTTTACAGATGTAAGAAAAAATTTCCAGGCTTTTGTCCCAAGTAGTGGCTCTGCTGTTAGTTTAACAGAGAAAAATACCTTGAGCTACCATACCCAGGTTTAATCTGGTGGTGAAGAGGAGTAGTGTATACTTTTTGTAGTTGATAACAAAAGTATTATCTCTTGGTACACAGCTTGAAAGAACTTTGTATTATGCAGATGCTTCTAATTTTTTACATATTTAATATTCTGAATGTTGTGTGCTCAAGCCCCAGAGTCTCTGTGACCTTTCTAGTTACAGTTTGTTGCTTATGCCAGCTGGCTGGATGGTGGTTGCTTTTACTCTTATTTTGTAAAATAAAACAGTGTATTAAGTGCAAGACATAAGAACTAAATAGCAGAAGAGAGAAACAGAAATCTGTTTATTTTAAACACAGAATTTGTGACATTTCTTAAAATTGTTTCTGCTGATAAAGATTCAATGGAAAATTTCAAGATGGTGCTAATATTACGTAGACAGTAAACTCAGCACAAGATTTCTATTGAGTGGGAAAGCTTAGCAGTAAAAAACATTCCTCGCCAAGGAGAACTATACTATTGTAAGTGGAGGTTTGGAAACTACACAATAGTTCCAAAATTCTGATTGCTGTTGCACCCTCCTGATCCTTCCAAGGGTTAGCTACCTGAGGCAGTGACCTATTATTTTTATGGCACGGTTGATCCATTTTCAGTTCTGCGCACACTTCTGGTGCCCTGCATATTATTAGGCAATATACAAAGGCTAAACAGGGCTTGTAAAGTGATATTTACAGCTGCTTCTGTAAATTATTTCTATTTATGTCAATTGCCGTGGATTTAAATTTGGAGAAAAAAATCAATATAAAGAGCACCAGCATTTTCCACTTTAGGTTAAAACTGTGGAGGTTTATTTAGATGCAGAGTTTCTGATAAAGGTGAAAATAAGCTGCATAACCCAGTAAAATCAGGCTTATTAAAAAGGTATGGTCAATTCTTTCACTTATCCAGTGTGAGAGAGACAATCAATTAATTTGGGTTTATTTCAGGTACCACAAAGAGACCACGGCACAGAAATTTGACAGAGCTAGGAGCGTTAACAGTCAAAGCAAGATTCTCCTAATACAGGTTCGTGTCCGCATCTTTTTTGTACTTTTCCTCCTCACTTGCAGATCATTATATTTCTGTAATAGCTTAGCAGCCAGGAGAGACAGAGGAAATGGCAATTCCTAAGTAGAAGTAGCTGGAGGAAGAGCTGCAATTGCTTTTGGATCACTGCTTACTGCTGGAATTCACCCTCTCAGAGTCTTTTGCCTTCTATTATTGTCTTCCTTATGTGAATATTGCCAATAAAGGTAAGAAGTAGAAGTACATGTAGCACCTTTTGGAGAATGGGGGAGAACATCTAAAGGGCAATCCAGCTCTGCCCAAGTAATATTAAGTACAGTCCCAAACCAGTTATCCTCGAATTATGCTTTTTGCTATGGAGAAATCTAAGTTAAACCCGCAAGATGGACTTCAATAAAAAGAGCGAAATGGGAATTATTTGGCTCTGTTCATAGCTGTGTAAGATTACCTCACTCTTGTTATGCACAGTATGGGTGAGGAAGAGCCTAGAGCTTTTTCTTTTTCAGTATTCGTGTTCTTTTATGGTGTGGTCCCATTGAGAGGACATTAATAAAGCAGCTTTAGTTTGATACTGTTCAGCAGGAAAGTCTTGTAGTTCTGCAGACTTTGTCTCATTAATATTTCTCGGAGCCTTTTGAATCTGAAAGGCACGTTGTGAACCTGGATCATTTTCTCAAGAAAAGCCTTACCCAGTCCTAAGACTGGCACCAAAAAGGTGGTATATGTTTAAGTGATAACCTGCTGGCCTGTCCTCAACCTCCCTCCATTTATTCCTACAGCCAAAATAAGGTATTGCTTATTCAACTGCTTAAGGCTTGGATGTTTACAATTTGGTTGGTCCCTCTTTTTCTCCCCTGGAGGAATACATCATATGGAAAATGCATATTAAGCTACAAAATGCTTAAATATGTAGTCAAAATCCTACAAATAGGCATACTTAATGCAAAGACTTTGTTCCTTTGCATAGGAAACACCTTGCAATATTACATTTCAGATGTGTAGCTCACTCAAACACTTCTCGTTCGCTCTGGGTTGGCCTCTTTTTCTTTTTTTTTTTTTTGTCTCCTGCAGACACATTAATAAATAACAGATCATTCCAGGTACCATAGGTTTTAAATGTAACACTCTATAATCTACCCCTGGATATCTTTTGTGCAACATTACTTTTGAGTTTAGCCCATTTCAGCAGCCTGTGTGGGAGGGAGCAATGATCTGAATGCTTTAATATAATCACACCTCCACTAATAATGATTCTGTAAGCAGCAAGTGAGATGATGTGGCAGCAGGAGGCAGCAAGGAGAGGATAAACTGGAATAAAAAGAGAAAAGGTGATGGTGGTGGGGTCTCATAGTCCAGCAAAGGCAGGCAGAAATGGGAGATATGGTAAGAGAGGGCAGCAACGATAGGGGCTGCGACTGGGAAGGGGTGTCATGGGCAGTGGGTTGGGTTGGCAGAGCATGATGGAGGAAAATGGGCAAAACAAAGTGCAAGTGGCAAGGCAGTGTGTGACAGAAACACACCGGGGAGGAGAGAGGTGACGAGCAGGTCGACTGAGGTGATAGGCAGGATAACAACTGAAGCAACGAAGGTGATGAGAAAAATGCAACCATGCACTTTGCTGGCGTATTGTAGTTTGCAAAAAGTCTAGAACTTGCTTCCTCCCACCTGACTTTCTCCTGAAGGAAGAAGGATTGTACACACACACACACACACATATATGCTGTTTGAAATGAAATAGGGTGGGTTTTTTCTTAATTGCTGTCTCCACATGGCATGTGATCTGAAAACTACTTGACAGCAAGTCTTAGTTCCTTCTAGGAACTCTGGGGTGGTTATTAACAGAACCAAATCTTTGAATCTAAACATGCCAGCATTTTCCCCTTGTCTGTGCTAATGAGCTGAGGTGCTTGCTTTTCAGTCATTGTCTCTACCCTTTTGTAAAGGGCGTTTGCTCAGGCATTTGCACATCACAGATTGCCCCAAAAAACTGTGCCAGCTTCCTGGACTGAAGAAAGATACAACTCACTAAGCAGGCTCTGGCTGGCTGGAGATGGACATGGTCTAAATCTGACCGTTACGGTGTGAAAAGAGCTAAAAACCGGCTATGAATAAAAAAGTGATTGGACCCATTTTGTATTGGCCTACCTGGTTTCTTAATGTGGGATTAGCAGTAATTTATTACTTAAGTCACTGCGGTGTTTACTCACACATCAAGTGGGTGGTAAAAAGGATAGATGCATCATTGGCAAAGGCCATATCAAGGATTTACAACTTAAAAAAAAAAAGGGAAAAAATCATTATTCTCTATTAATGTTTGTACCTGAGTGCATACTGAGTTTTTCAAAATGATGTTGTGCATCAGTTCCATTCAGTAGCAGATGCATACGCTTTATCACAAGAGGTAATTTCAGGATTTGTCTAAAACTGAGCCAGAGGAAGTGGAGCTTATCGGGCAATATCCTAAGCAGGAGCAGCGAGAGACTGATCCAGTGGAGTTGACTCAGCCCTTTGCCCTTCTAAAGCAGATAAAGGGGATTGTACACTGTGTGGCATGTTTCAAATGAAGCTGAAAGGCAAGCAGCCCTATTGGCTTTGCCTGGAAACCATGGCCCACCTTCATACAAGCCCACCTAAGGAAAAGCAAGTAAGTTTTCTGTTAGGGACTTGCAATGTTGTCTATGTTACCAAGTCCACCTACGCTGGGTACAGAAACTGCCTCTGGTGACCATATTCTTATCTTTGCCCCTCCTGATTATTTTGTGGAATAATCAGCACCTAAGCAGTGTTAAAAATGGAGCACATGCCCAAGATTTCCTGATTGCTGGTTCCCCTTTGGTCTCTATTTGGTGGCTCACCCATGGAAGAACCGATGGATTCTGCTTGTGCCATGCATGTGTTGTGTATAATTAAGCAATCGGGACACCTGTGGGGTGAATGATTATAATACATTTATTTCCTGCATCAAACAGAGATCACATTTTAATTAGTTTTTCCCAAGTGAAGCTGATATCATGAGGAATTGTCAGGGAACTAATTTCAGATGGTGCGCCATTGCTAGTCAGGCTTCTTTAAAATATTGAAGAAAAATGTTTATCAAATAAAATGTCAGGTTATTGCTGTTTTTCTCTGCATAAAAGTTGGAATGGAGGGTTAGCTTGTTTTTTTCCGAAGTTACAAGCTTTACTGTCAACACATCACCATGTTTAAAATTTTGAGATTAAGGCAATTTTGCTCGTGAGAATATAAGATAAAGGCAGTCTTGGGAGGATATCAAAACTGATGAAGTCTGGTTTCTTCTTGATTTGTGTCCTACATTTTTATACCTGCACCACCATCATGCTTATAATGGAAATCTAATATTATTTTCTTTAACAGCCTGTCCCCCAACCAACCTGTCCTAGTTGATGTGAGGTATCATCAGTGTTCTCAGACACTGCTGACTGACTAGATCATAGGACAACCCAGGTTGGAAGTGACTTCAGGAGGTGTCTAGTCCAACTTCCTGCTCAAAGCAGCTAAGTATGTCATCAGACCAGTTTTTTTCAGAGCTGCTTCCTGTTAAGTCTTCCATCAAGCAAGGATGGAGAAGGTACAGCTGCTCTGGGCAGCCTGCTCCACTGGCTATCCCCAGATGAAAAAGTCATTTCCTTATATCCACTGTGAACCTCTTTTATTTCAACTTAGGTCTGCTGGCCTTTGTCCTCGTGTCCTGCACCACTTTGAAGAGCTTGGAGATGTTCCCCTTTGATCCCAACTCCCTTGCAGGCAGAGGGAGAGTGCTGTTAGGCCCACCTGAAGAAGAACTGATCCTGGTTTGTCAGCCTCTTCTCCCAGGGCAAGTACTCCAGCCATGACTATCCTGGGTGCCCCCTCCTGAACTTACTGCAGTTCAATGGTGTCTTTCTTGTACTGGTGGGGTCCAAAACTGGACACAGTGCCTTGATGTGGTCTAACATGTCCATGTCAGAAGAGCCCATGTCAGAAGGGTGCTGCTGGCCTCCTGTAGCTGCTAGAGCATGTTGTGGTCTCCTGTATAGCTCACTACCTGCTGGGGTTGCTCCCAATCAGTATCCCCAGCCTGTACCATTGCAGGTGGTTCAGCCGAAGGGTGCCTGCTGGCAGTGTCACACTCATGATGCGGGGTACCCCTCAACTGGGTTCTAATCTGAGGCTCTCTCCTCTCCCCAGCCTTTGATTTTTCCCAGAGCTGGTGACGATGCGGTACCGGAGGGGGAGGACCTGCCTTGCTGTCAGAGTGGCCAGAAATCAACCGACGGCAAAAGTCCCTTGGGGGAGTGAGGGAGAAAAGGTGAACAGGTAGGCAAATGCCACATGCACACAGGCATCCTATTTCCCAGGCTAAAATTACAGCTGCAAGCACTGAGCCCTCTCCACAAAAGCTCAGATAGAACCATAAACCTAATTTATCTTGACGCTTTCTACATTCAGAAGAAACATGCAGTTCCCGGTTCCTATTTTAAAAGCAATATTAAGATAAAGCGATGCTCTTCTGCCTTGCAGAAACTGCAGCTGGACAGAATGAACCTAGGAGCGCTTTAAATAAGGCGCAAAGGAACAGTGTCAGTCACCTCAATGGTATTTATTATTTCTGAAACAGTATTATTAGGATCAGTATCTCTCATGACCGTGTTTCAATCTGGTATCCCAAAGAAGTTGCTTGAAATAGATGAAATTACCTCACCCCGGGTCTTGTCTTATCGAGAAAAAATATCATGTCACGTCCATGTCAAGTAATTTTCTGATCTGGCCCTTGCAAGGTCTCTGCTTTTACTTCACTGTTCCTGCTTGGGGAAAATATTAGCCACACTTCACCTGTCAGTCCACGAGTTAAGATATGATCCCCACCAGCGTAAAAGTGAAATTGGAAGCAGCTGATCCTTTGCTCTGCAAATAAGCAAACCACCCCTGAGAGTCTCGGAGGAAAGATCACCGGTAAACATGAACAAAATCAAGAAAAGCTTTTTCACAATTGGCTGAAATCACAGGCACCTCAAACAAACACGTAAACAGACAGAAATAACTAAAAGGGAACATAAAGGAAAAGGGAGATGAGTGCAAAGTGCTTGCACTGAGCTGTACATGTGAAGGGGCTGTCATACGATAAACTGTAATGACAAATAGGAATGGGATAGCAAGTTGTTCTCAGATGCATCTAATCTAGCTTTTTAGATGATGAGCCAAATAAATCCTTGTTGTGTCGCCTAACCCGCCATTGTGCAACCACTGTGATCAGGGTGATGTTAAATGTCAAGGAATTTGTTCGTTCATTACATGATAGGGTGACAGCTCACTTCAAATGCTTCCTGATAAAAGGGACACAAGACACGTTTCTTGATTCAGGCTGGAATAATTTATTCAGCACAGATGCTTTGCTCGACTTGAACTACTACAGTGCATTAATTTATACATGCAAAACAAAGCACACGTGTACATTCTCTTGAAACAGAAAAAATGCAAAGTTGGTGTAAGAAGCAACCCAAATCCAGCATGTTCAGTTTTTGGGACCAGTTACAGACCAGTTATAAAAGTTTTAAAATATCTACATAATATTGGGGAAAGATTTGGGTAAATTTTGCTAATGTTTAGTTATCCCAAATACGTAGGCTGTACATCTATGAAAGCCATTTATTGATAAAGACTTTAACAGACTTTTATATGTAACAGAATGATGAATATATTGAATTAAACCAGCCAGAAGATTTTAGGATAAAGTTGAATTAGCTCCATTAGGCCCAAACTGATTGAAGTGAAAGAATATTCTTATAGGCCTGGAGTAATAAGGGCTTTTTTTATAAAAATCCAGCAGCTATTATCTCTTAGATATGTATGACTTGAACGTTTTGTAATGAATCTGTGAAATGCATGAGTTAAATTCACAGAATAATACCATTTTTGGTTTACTGCTGTCTTTTTATACTGTTTTCTCTTCTTTTGAGAACAGTAGAATTACGTAACTTCTAAATTAAGGTCTTTGTTTCCAAACATGATGTCACCCTCTGCTTTTCCTGAGAAAATGGGTTACTGCCTAGTACCCCACAGGCTACGTACGCTGTTGTGTTGCATGTCTGGTCCTACCACCAAATGAGATGGCTTTACGGCAGCTCAGATGTGATCTAATGTATCTCGACTAATTAAAAAACTTGCCATGGGCCCAAAAGGGCGAGAGAGCCAGGGCAGGAGTGCTACAGAGGACAAGCAGCAGCCCCCGGGGACCAGCCTGAAAAGAAAGCTCTAGAAAGCTC
>BJBW01011728.1:0-29896 GCA_004320125.1 Scolopax mira
GTGCTTAACAGTGTATTTTCCACACTTTAACCTTCCTCTGTGAGTCTATGTGTACTTTATTGTCCTGGTTTGAGGTAAAACAGAACTAATTTTCTATTCAGTAATTTGACTTTTCCAACTGGGAAAGCTGAACAGTTTCTGAACAATATGCTGTTAATTTCAGAGTTTAGTTAGTTAGAAGAGGCCCAGTTGGAAACGTAAAATTACTGAATAGAAAATTAGTTCTGTTTTACCTCAAACCAGGACATATATTTCTGATATTTTGCAATTGGATTAAAAAAAAAACCTGTAACTTTCTTATTCTGTCTCAACAGATCCTAATTTTGTACGTACCTTCCTTACCACCTACCGCTCCTTTTGCAAGCCCCAGGAGCTGCTGAATTTACTGATCGAAAGGTGAGCTGCTGTCGCCCTTTCTGAAGGCACTGAGAGACTTTGCCTTCATCTACCTGCTCCTCCTCTGGCACGTGTTTTAACGAAGCTCATAAACCAGTAACTTTTAAAACAGGATCCAGCGATGCAAAGTTTTTAATGCAAGCTTCGTTTTCCCAGTCTGTTAAATGAGTGACCTGAATGAAGTATTAGCTGGAGCGCTCGGCGCTGGGGAGGGAGGGGGTAATATTTTGAACTGCTTAATTTGATGATGAGAGTGTTTGAGCGTGTCCATTCTGCACACAAGAAGGGAAATGTTCTAAGCACTTGGTTTGAAAGGTGCAGCCTCGGTGTAAACAGTGTTTTAATACAACGTGATAAAGCTGCTCTTAAGCTTTCTTCTAATCTTCCCTTAATCAAGTGAGCAGGTAGTTAAAAACCATTCTTTCCCAGTCTAGACGTCTTGTGATGAGCAGAGGAGCAGGGAATTACCAGGGTGAGAGCTGGGTGTGTTACGGGACGTCGCCAGGGGAGGAGGCAATTCCAGGCAGACTGGATATTAGATGAGTGCTCCCAGTTTCACTGTGCTGTGTTATGTTTTTTTAAACGCAATTGCTCGTCGTGCCCTACGTAAAGGGTTTGCCTTTTATCTTAATTGCCATCGGGGTGGGTTTTTTTTTTTTGGTACTTTTCTTCCTAGGTTTGAAATCCCGGAGCCGGAGCCCACGGAAGCAGACAGGCTGGCAATCGAGAAGGGGGAGCAGCCCATCAGCGCAGACCTCAAGCGGTTTCGCAAGGAATACGTCCAGCCAGTGCAGCTCAGGTGGATTTCCTTTGAGATTTGTTCCTGTTCAAACCAGATTTTTAGTTTGCTGATTTATACGGTGATCCCGGAGACGGTAATCTCTTGTGGAGACTGCTGTGCTGTCAGGCAGGGGCTTATCTCTGTCTGCCACCAGACTAATAGCCCAAACGCTGTTCTCGTTAGTCACGCTGGCTTCTGGTGGTGTTGCTTGGCTTCTCTGCCACTCACAGCTGCCATCAGCCACCCACAAGAGCACTCCACGGCTGCTGTGTGACGTGGGAGTGGGTCAGAGATGCGCAACCCCAAGTGTGTTTTGAATGGATATCTTGTTAACGGGCCCCTGTGAAGATGATTTCTCTGTTTTCATTTTTTTTTTGGGGGGGGGGTGGGGGGATATTTTACTCCCTTTCCCAGCCCGGTTGCTGTCTTTGCCCACAGACAGGGAGGCTCTTGTCTGTGCCGCACGTCCCAGCGGGCTGCAGGGAATCTTCAAGGTCGTGCTGACCAAGCTATACTTGGGAAACAATTAAGTGTTTCTAGCATGAATGAGCCTAATTGTTTGCCTGATAGGGGGTAAAGTCAGGAGGAGACACAGATCACAACCAATATTTGCCAGAGCAACTTTTATTCGTTAAACTGTTTGTGTTAGTGGCGCCAAGATGTTACTATTAATGGTAGATAACTGCGTAGGGTACCCTCAGTTGACAGACTCACAGAATGCTATTGGGGTTGGAAGGGGCCTCGGGAGATCATCTAGTCCAACCCCCTGCCAGAGCAGGTCCCCACAGAGCAGAGAACGTTTCCTGGTGGGGTTTGAATGTCTCCAGAGAAGGAGACTCCACCACCTCCCTGGGCAGCCTCTGCCACTCTCAAAATAAAGAAGTTCCTCCTCATGTTTAGATAGAACTTCTCATGTTAAGTTTGTGCTCGTTATCTCCTGTCCTGTCATTTGTTTGGAACAGCAGCAGTTGAATCAAAGTGAAAACTCATAACAACCTGCCAGTACCTTCAAGGAAAGTCCAGAAAGTCACTTCAAGGTCCCACTTTTTATAAAAAAAATATAATATGTATATAATCCTCTACTGTTTATCGATATATGGCCACCTCCACCTTCTTGGGTGTAGTCCAAGTGACACAACCTCAGCATAACCTTCATACTTGCATGTGCCCGTGGCATTGCACGGCTTTATCAAGCCCTTGGTGTTCTTGCTGTATCAGCTCCTGTGGGTTCAGCAGGACTGTGAGTCTCCAGAGTTATCAGTTCTTGGGAGAGCTTCACACACGGTCTCTCGGTGCTCATTTTTCCTGATTTCAGCTGGCTCTTTGCTGGTGGTAACTGTTTCTGCCTCCATCAATGCAGGTGCCTAAGGAACCCCTTCATGGAAACTCACCCAGAATGGGCTTTTGTGACATAACTTGCTCAAAAGTTTAAATATTGTTGTATTGCTTTTGTTGCTATTTTTTATAGCCTCCTGACTGGGCTTGGGGACCTACTGGTAGTGCCCCTTGACGTGGTACAAAGGCATCTTCCTGCAGCCCTGCTGGCTGTCACAGCCCAGCAGGACAAGAGGTCACCAACGAACTGAAACCTGTATGAAAGTTTGAGGCAGCTTTTAACTGTGTTTCTTGCTGTTAATTTCCAAAATCAATTTAGCATTTTTGTTATGTTTGAGCTGTTTGAAACCTGTGCCCTGCTCTAAAGTTTCCAGGGTCTTTGGTGTCGGTTTCTTTCCTTGTTTGAGAAATCAGAATGCCTCTTATTGTGAGGGCTACTCTTTGGTGCCTAATTTCTGCTGAGTCCATTTTCAGGTGCCTGAAACAGGAGGGGTTTAAAGCTGCTGTTTAACACACATTCTTCTGTGGCTTAATCTTTGAATTTAGGAGACACCACATGATACTCTTAACTGCATTACAGTTAAAAGCCAAGTGTCTGAATTTGAGCTGTTCGGGCGATACCAGAATTTACAAAGTGTAGGGTGTATTGTTAATAGCATTGACCTCAACTTCAGAGGGATCTGAGATTTGGGAAGAAGGTGGAGAATGTGAAGGTGCTCACCCCTCCCTTCCTCCCTCCCTCCCCAGCACTTACTCCCCATCTCGTAGAAGATGCCGTGGAGATGCTGAGCGGTGCACAGTCCTGGAAATGAGATTAAAGGCATGTGAGGTCATGAGAAAGAGGAGGTGCTAAGCTGGAAACGCAGTCAGCAGAACTGGGCAATCTTTCTTGCTTTTTCACTATTCCTGCTGTGGTATCCCACAGGCAAAAACTGATTAGATAAGATCCTGTGTTGCTGTTATTGGGAAATTGTTTCAAAACATCACTCCTTTGACAATTTAGAAGCTGTCATTAATTTCCAGCCTAAATGATCTGTTCAGGGAGCCATTCTTTCATGTCATGAACGATATCCTTTAACTTACACACTGAGAAGAGAACTATTCAGTTGGAGCCTTCATTTGACCAAGCAAAACCAGCCAACTTCTCCAGTGCTTTGACTCATAGACCTGTAGATTGCAAGCAGTTGCCTGCCCTGTCCCTCTCAGATGTTCTTGCCACCAAAAGAAGCAGCCTGATGCACAATTAGCACTGATTTACGGCAATATCCTGAGCTGGGGGGAGCTCAGCAGCTTCTGCAGAGGCGATAGGGCAGGAGTAACCACATCTCACCGTACCCATCTCCTCCTCCCAGTCTGAGGCTGTGGGCTCTCCATTAACCCCATCATCCCGTCCCACCAGTTGAATTGGCACGAGGAAAATCCATTGTACTAATTGATGTAGGAGATTTTTGCTCACTCTTTAGGTAAGGTGATAGGATACATGCCAATAAATCAAATTTTTGAGGCATGAGCTCAACTTGGTTACCTGAAGTAGAGGCAAACCACTTTTTTTTTAATTCTGATACATCCTAAGGGCAGGTGTAGGTTGCTTTTAGAGGCTTGTTTATTAGTGGTCTGTTTAAGAAAGTGTAGGGAAAATTCAAGAGAAAGTTTAGTGTTATCCTTAAAGGAAGTACTAGATCTGGTACGGCCATGCGTGTCATTAAGAAGTGGTAAAAGTATGGTAGTACACTTGCAACAACTTCTGGGCTGAAATTTGTATATAGGAAAGAAACAATTACAAATTTATTTCTTACCAAATGGGAGATCCTAATTAGCTTTAAAAAAAAAAAAGAGAAAATTACATTAGAAATACTGGTTTAATCTAATTTTCCTAAGTTTTTTCCTCTCGTGAAACCACCTCAACACTAGCATTCTTTATATAAGATTTTAAAAAAGCACCAAATTATATGTATGCTATATACTATATAATTAGGTGTTAACTACCTGGGGACTTCTGTGGTGGCTGGTTTGGTGCTGTTAGTCTTTGTTCTGCCCCTGTGTCCGTGTGTACTTTGATAATCATCAACTCCATGAATCTGTAATAGCTTTTGTAGCATGGCGTTTCCTTGAGCAGTTGGTTACATGGGATGAGCCTTGGAAGTCTGTAAAAAAAAAAACAAACAAAAAACACATAGTATTTTAATATTTTTTTTTCTCTCTCCTTCCCCAGAATATTAAATGTTTTTCGCCACTGGGTAGAGCACCACTTTTACGATTTTGAAAGAGATCTGGAGTTACTGGAGAGACTGGAGACGTTTATTTCCAGCGTAAGAGGTAGGGTTGATGGTGGGCCTGTTCTTCTTCCACATTTTTGGTACAACCTGTTGATCTAATCCTGACAGGTTTGAGGCATGAGAATATCTTTACACGCATGAGTAATTTTAATGCCTTTAATTGAGCTGTTTATGAGACTCTCCTTTCTATGAGCAAGCTCTGGCCTGGAGCCTAAACAGCTACCAAAAATTACTTCAAGCGTTATGATATTTAATTAAACGTGTTTACTCCTGGACAGTGACGTTACAACAGACTTGTCAGAATTCAGGCTGTCGCCTTCCTCCTCCCCGGGTTGTATCCATAGAGAATTCCTTCCATGTAGAACCGAGTCCAGTTTTTCCATCTTGTTCTTTTTGCATTTACTGAAGTTTCCAGCTGAAAATCCTTATCCTTTTGGGAGAAGATACTTGCCCCATTTGGTATTGTTTCCTCTGGAGTGATCCCTCAGGAAGATATTTTGCAGATATTTTGGCTGTTTATGTGGAGGGAACAGTGTTGACGTGTCAATTTGAATCATTATCCTGGCAATTCTAGACTTTACTTTTCAGATTGCCAGGCCATACTTTGGGCAGCATAATTCTGAGACAAACTTAGAGAACCATGGTTTATCTTTTGCAGAGGTCTCTGTACTAATTATTGCTGAGCAGGAAGGAATAATTCAATTTGAATAATACTCTTGAATGGTATTTTTCTTGAACTGCTGGAAGTGCTTCCCATCTTGTCCATTGTTTTGTGTACTGTAAACATTGGACTGATTTTATAAATACATATTTCTCTTATCTTTTTATTCTGCAGTGCATTAGTACAGCATCTTGCAAATACCTCACTTCTGAAGCTTTTAGTTCTCTCTCCTGCCAAAAAGCTTTTTAGTTCTCCTCTAAGTAGGTGAAACTGTCAGTAAATGTGGTTAAACACCACTAGGCACCCAAAAATTTGTTTACATCTGTTTGTATTTGCCAACTGATACAGGTGCAAGGAAAAAAAAATAAATGGGGAACTATAAACCTAATTAATTTGCAATGCTAAAATGCAGAATTTTGAGCGCGTATACAAATTTGGGGGGAGTTGGTTTTATTAAAAGATTGAAACTCGGTTAAGATGGTATTTAAAAAAGGTGGGTTTTTTTTAATGGTTTCCCTTTTGCAGGAAAATCCATGAAGAAGTGGGTAGAATCGATTGCTAAAATCATCAAGAGGAAGAAAGCTCAGGCAAATGGCATTAGCCACAACATCACCTTCGAGAGCCCGCCGCCCCCCATCGAGTGGCACATCTGGCGCGTTGGGCACAGCGAGACCCTGGACCTCATGACTCTGCATCCCATAGAGATCGCCCGACAGCTCACGCTCCTCGAGTCTGACCTTTATAGGTAGAGATTGAGCTCATACGTGGCTTTTTTTTTAAGTTATTGCAGCAAGAAAAAGCTCTAATTTGTAAAATTGGTCAAAACCGCCCCCTTGATCCTTGTGCTCTATGCGTGTAATAGTATCACTGGTACATTAAGGGCCTTTAATCTAAATTCTGAGGAGTTTTTTTGGTCTGGTACCATAAGTGCCCTGCTGTTTTCTCCCCCTCTTGTCAGCTGTGATAAGTAGATCTACCCCTGATGCAAGAGCTGGGCTTTGCTGCGCAGCAATTCTTTAAGATCTTACAAAAACTCTGAGGTGAAGCATCCCTTTGTGCTTCAGCAGCAAAAGACTTTTGTTGCTCAAAGTACTTCAGCTTCCTATTTTTTTCAAAATTGTATCTGTCTTTAAGATGCTTTCTTAGGCTTTCAGGAAATTAAAATTACTCCTTTGTGATTTTCTTATCTGAAAACGCTCGTTCAAAAATGCCAATTTCAATTAAGATAAAAACGCGTTTCCTTCTATAGCCACAGAGTCGTCAGAAAGTTACTCTGAGTAACTGTTTTGCAGCAGATGAGATTGGCTTGGATTTGTGAAATATCAAGTCCTGATGAAGGGCAGGAATAATCTTTTCAGGCGAAGGCAGGACACGGAATTCTCATTCGTGCCGAGCGTTCTTCTGCATCTTGCTTTGTTGTTATCAGGGCGGTGCAGCCTTCTGAACTCGTCGGTAGCGTGTGGACTAAAGAAGATAAGGAAATTAACTCCCCAAATCTCTTGAAAATGATTCGTCATACTACAAATCTGACTCTTTGGTTTGAAAAGTAAGTCCAGGAGGTGATGGTGCAGCGGGAGTAACTCCTATGACTCCTACAGGTTTTGCTGGGAAAATCTGGATTTAGGAGCCAGCAAAATGTCAGGGTTTATTTATCAGTGTTTCTCAAATTGTTTCTTTTGATTAGGTGCATAGTAGAAACGGAGAACTTTGAAGAGCGAGTGGCTGTGCTGAGCAGGATTATAGAAATCCTGCAGGTTTTTCAAGATTTGAATAATTTCAATGGTGTTTTGGAGATCGTCAGTGCCATGAACTCTGTGTCCGTGTACAGACTGGATCACACCTTTGAGGTAAATTTTGGGCATTGCTCTTGGGGGAAAAGAATTAATTAGAATCCAGAAGTGTACCTCACACACTTCTGAAGTGAAATTCACAGTAACCACATCACACTCGCTTTCAGGGAAGCAAACAAGTGTGAAACGTGCAAAGTTTTATTGCTGAGAAAACACAGGAGCTGGGCTGGGCCTCTCAAAGGGTCCCTAGTGGGGAGTGGAGCTTTTCAGCAGATGTTTTCTCAGGTGTATTCAGCCCAAAAAGGGGGAAATGCTGTGGCTGTTCATTAACCTGTCTGAAATTAACGTGTCACTTCAGTCTAGCGTTTTAGGGGGATGGAGGAGGAGGATCCCAGGGCTGAGAACCCTGGGCTCTGGAATACTTGAACGGCAGCATCTCCTACCTACAGGGGAAACATGGGGAGAGAAACGTCTCAGAAAATTCAGATTGTCAGAGGCAGAGATACATACCTGCTGAGATGGCTTAGATGGACAGTAGGAAGAGAGGCTGCTAAATAAATATTGATTCCTTTTTTCACTTGCCAAGGACAAGCAATGCCCAGGATTTGGCAGCAAAGCCTGTCTGGACCAAAATCTTTAAAAGGTAGAACAGGGCCTTTAAGTTAAATTCCAAATTAAACATTGAATAGTTATTAAATGTAAAGACCAGGATTATGCTTGTAATTTGACAGACACAAGAATAGCCTGTTTACAATAGCCTCGTGATTCACGTGGCTAAACTGACTGATGGTCCAGGGCAAAGCCTTTACACAAGAGCTTCTTTCAAATCTGAATTTCAGTCCCTAAGTTTTGCTCAGGGCTAGAGAGCTCTAGCCCAGAGCTAAGAGAGCTCAGGAATTGATTTGTTTTTACTCACCCTGATACTGAGAAGATTTGCATCCCTAACTATTTTTTTTTTTTGGACAACTTAGGCACTGCAGGAAAGAAAAAAAAGAGTTTTGGATGAAGCTGTAGAATTAAGTCAAGATCATTTTAAAAAATACCTAGCTAAGCTCAAATCAATTAATCCCCCCTGTGTGCCTTTCTTTGGTAAGTAATACTGGGGCAGGCTCATAGTGTGTGTATTGGCAGCCTCAAGAGGAGTTGAATGCAGATGGTTTAATATTGCTTAAAGTGTTGAGGATTGGGTTCAGCTTTAAAATCTTTTTAATATAACGTTTGACTTGGACTTCCTAGGTTTATAATGTTTTTAGACTTAGTGTCTTTTATATAAATTAATTTTTCTAGTTTACTATACAGATTGCTGGTATTATATCAGTATGAATATTACCTTACTTGGTTTAATGCTGCCTCCATATTGCTGATCTGATTGTGGTCATGACCTGAAAATTGTTATTTTCTATCTCGGGATCTCGGGTTTTGTCAAGCAAATAAAACATCTTATTCCAATAATGTATTGTTCCTATGTAAAAATGCAGACTTGATTAATTTTTGCCAGCTAATCAACTGTTGGACCATTAAAGGGAACAGCCTGCCTGTGCTCAGACTTTTTTATCATTCATTAGAAAGAATGAAATGAGCTCTTGGGGTGAAAATGAACTTTAAAAAACACTTCTCTTTTTATCAGGAATATATCTAACAAATATTTTGAAGACAGAAGAAGGGAATCCTGACTTCCTTAAAAGACAAGGGAAAGAATTAATAAACTTCAGCAAGAGGAGAAAAGTGGCTGAAATTACAGGAGAAATTCAGCAGTACCAAAACCAGCCCTACTGTTTACGGATAGAGCCAGAAATTCGGGTAATGTTGGGTTTGGGGATAGAAGAGGGAAAAGAATGTACATAACAAAAAATTGCCAAATAATCTTCCAGTACTAGACCTAACCTTGCCTGAACTGAAGAGGGGGGTCAGAGCTGGTGGCCAACAAGGTACCACAGCACAGGACGAGCCAGAAGCAGGGATTTACTTGCTTGGGTCTTCCTGATGACACAAAATTGTAATTTTCCCCAAAAACAAGTGGCGTGGCTTGCGCTCCCAGTCTGGGCCAGTGAACAGCAGTGGGCAGGAACGAAGAAAGAAGCTGGTTAAATAAGGAATTAAAAGGGGAATAACTCTGCCAGTCCTGTCCCAGCTGTCCCTTGTGCCCTCCCCTGTCCCCACCTCTGCCCTCCTCCCTCCCTTCCTCTTCCTCACACTTCATTGATCACATCCAAAGCGTTACTGAACTCCCATTTTCCTAGAAAATTCACAGTAGTGAAAAGCTAGATTTTTAATTGGTGCATTATAAGCATTTCATTTAAATTCTGTGCATATGCTTATTTTTTAAAATATTATTGATGCTCGTTTCATTTAGAAATTCTTTGAAAATCTCAATCCTATGGGGAAGATACCAGAAAAAGAGTTTACAGATTATCTGTTCAACAAGTCATTAGAAATTGAACCTCGAAACTGCAAGCAACCACCTAGATTTGTAAGTCTTGTTCTGCAAATTAAATATCTAAAATCTTCTGGACACTATGGAAGAGAAAATGTTGTTAATTCAATAAGGCATAGATATATTTCCTTTAGAATTCAGTATCATGAGATTATTTTAAATAACTTTTATTTCAGGTGTTTGTTGCTACTAAAACATACTACCTTTGCTTATTTTAGAATTATTTTTTGTCCCCCAAAACCTAAAATACTACAGTTTAAATTTGGGTTTCTTAGCATGCAGCCATTGATAGACTACGTAATAACATTTTTCATTTCACAGTATCAAAGATCTTACAAAACATTAATTATTCTAATATTGGTTTTATGCATAATTCATATTTTTAAGTTTCTTGAAGTGGAAGTTAATTTTTATTTTTCTTTTGTCTAAGTGTTTTGCGTTGTTCCAAAAATGGAAGTACACCACAGAGAATTAATGAGGTGCAACCTTCTTGCTGAACAAAACAGTTCACTTTAAAGGAGTATCAATCTTTTTTTTTTTTAAATACAAAATAGCTCTTGGAGCCCAGAGCTCTTTTTTAAGCAGAAAAGTTGTTCTCTAGAACGCTTGGGTTTTGATATGTTGTAATTGTATTCCTGAGTAGCTGGAGACATCTCTAATTTTGGGGAGAGCTATAAATCATTTTGGCAGTCTCTTAGTGGAACGAGCAAGATGATACTACAAACAGGGCAAGAAAACGACAGAAATGACTGTTGCAAAAAGGCCACTTAGAGTAATTTCTCTAAAATACTTCCTAAAAATAGAAATATAAAATAGTCTCAGTCAGTTGGGCATGAATTCTCTCCAGTTCATGATTTCCAAACGAGACATTCGTATTGGAATTTCCGGAAAGTCCAGTTCTGGGTGCTGTAATGTGGTGGAGTCATGCACAGGATGGGAACGAAATGCATCTTCAGAGAAGGGGCTTTGATCTGTGCCGTGTTACACCTGGGTCTAATGAGGCTCGTTTCCTTCACACCAGTGACGTGTGTGCATAAGAATTTCGGACAGACTGACCCCGAGGACGTAGACAACGTGCGTCTGAGGGTGTCCTTGATCTTGGACCATGTGTGGGGGTGACTGCTGGTGATACCAGCACCCAGTATGTCCGAGGGTGCTGATACGAGGAAAACAGATTTATTAAGCTTCATCCATAACTTCAGTCAAGTCTTGCTGTATAAATAACAACAGGCTGTACCTCAAGTTGATGGTAGAAAGGTTTTAACAGCATTTAAAGTGTATTTAATAAGTATTTTTAAAAATATCTCAGAGAGAATTGGCAGTTTGGCTGGCTGAAATGCTCGCAATTCTGACCAGCTTCACTTTTTCCAGCCTAGAAAAACAACGTACCCCCTGAAATCTCCCGGGATAAGGCCCAATACAGGCAGACACGGCTCCACCTCTGGCACCCTGCGAAGCCACCCGTTGCCTCTCGAGAAGGAGCCCAGTAAGATAAGTTTCAGTAGAATCACTGAGGCAGAGCACGAATCCACGGTGTCAGCACCAACTTCACCAAACACACCCTCTACACCACCAGTGTCTGCTTCCTCAGAGTTCAGCGTGTTTTTAGACATCGATCTCAACAGTTCTTATGGTAAATGTGAAATATGTTTCCATAATTGTTGTTCCTGTCCCTCAGGCTTCCAAAATATACCGGTGTGTATGCCAGCCTTTTGGAAAAAGGAGGTTGTAAAATTTAATTGTGGACTCTGAAGTTCTTGTGGCAGTAAATGTCATATTTCTAGTCTTTTTGCCCACTGGAGCTGAGGTGATCTGTTATGGGAGGTGTCCCCATGAAGGGGACATCACGTCTGCAGACAGAAGAGGTGACAAGGACCTGCTGTGTTTCTGGAGTGATCCTGTGGACTAGACACACTCTGGGGATTCTGGTTTAATTTCTTTTGAAGGGAATCCCATCTGTGGGCTTTGAGACGTGAACCGAGGTGGCAGCAGTGGGGATGGTCGGGGCACTCTCTCCAAAATCCAGTCTTCATTAAAAGAATGACACCATAACTTAAAATCTCCAGCTGGGGAGTGTTTTACACAGGAAAGGTGAATTCATTCTTAGTAGTAGATAAACTTGGAGATTGTGATGATCTTTGAGGATTTTACGTGCTGTAGTGCAGTTGTTCTGTCTGGAAAGTCTTTAATCCATGTATTTCATTTAACAGGTAACAACAGCATCCTCGCTCCTGTCAGTTTGCCACAGTCAAGTGAGTACCGAAACCCTGTTAAATGTTTCATTTAACTCCACCTTCCCCGGTTTCAGGAGGGCCAAATGGGAATTAAAATCTGAAATTTGGGGTGAAAAAATGGGCTGCGTTTTTGTGGGTCCCAAGAGGACTTTTTGTACAGGTCTTAGATCAAATGTCCAGAAAAGAATGTAAAGTCTAAAAACTCTCTGGTTTTGTTTTGGTTTGGGTTTTTTTTTGACCCAGGCTCTGGTAGGATTTTGCTTCTATTTTGAATGTCCTTGATGATTATTTTGTTTGACTAATGCTATAATGAAGCAACTTGATAATTCTGTGTTGCCACTGAGTGAAAAGAATTGTTCTGTTCCTGGTAAACAGGAGGTACTGGAGGTACTTTTTGTACCGCAGCTGCGAGGGATCTCCCGTATTCACCTGGGTTTTCAGCTTCTCTTTTTACTCCCTTATGACCCAGGCACATACACTTTTCCATAACACGGTGAAAGTTTCAAACTGGAGAGCACAGGTGCCTACTGCGTTGATAGAGAGCTCTGTGCTCTTCTGAGAGTCAAAGCAAAGTGTGACAAAAGTCACACATTCAAATTTACTTTGAGGATTACTTTTTTTCCCCCCTCTGTAAAAATGAAGGACTGGAAATGTGCTAAAATACTGTGAGAGTTAATATCTGTTCTGTTCGGTGTATCAGCGTGCTGGAAACCTGTTGAGAATCCTCTAAATTTCTGAATTTCATCGTGTACCCACGGGGCTGAGAGAAAAAACTCCAAAGTGTAATCAAGGCACGTGGGTGAACTGCGGGTGCTGTGGCAAACGGGGTACCTTCTGCAGTACAGAAAGGGTTGCAGAGGGGGTTATTTAAGTGCTCGCTCCAGTTGACTTTATTTTTCTGTCCTTTAGCAGCACCTGTTAACTGTTGATGCCTATCTTTGGTACTGGGAACAGGAGAGCACTCTGTGAGCAGTTTATCTGATTAAAGAAACGAACGAGAACTTCATACAACCAAAGTTAATGGTTCATGTCGCTGTTGAGCACAAAGATCTGCTTATTTGGGTTGCTTCCAGTTCGGTTTCATATTCTAGGGTATGTTCCTCAGGTATTGCACAAGCTGTGTAAAATACCCGTTCTTCTCTCTCCAGAGACTTTCTTCAGCTCCTGGGGCAGCTTTCCCAAACTAAGTGATGAGCCTCAAAACCCTCCTCCGCTTCCTCCGCGAAAGAAGATGGATCAGGATGCTTCTAACGCTAAGGTAGTTGTGTCCTATGCTGAATAACTTCAGTAACAAACCAGGGAACACCCAGTGTGGTAGAATTGTTTAGGTTGGAAAAGGCCTTTTCAGATCATGGAGTCCAACCACCCAGCCAAGCAGGACTTCCTTAGCCTTAAAGACTTCCAAGTGCGGTGCTGCGGTTGTCCTTTTGAAGTTTCAGGTTCCTGGTGTCCAAACTCTGCTGGCTGCTTTAGGAACACCGTGGTCATGTTCAGATCAAAGATAGGACTCTTCCAGTATCACGGATGTCAGGAGAATTCTGCGTCTGTCAGAAAACACACTCTTTATCTAAACATTTCTTACAGCCTTGTCTCCTCTCTACTGTTTGTAGGGAAGTTTAAAGTCAGACGACGATCCTCCAGCGATTCCCCCCCGGCAGCCGCCTCCTCCAAAGATCCAGCCCCGTGCTCCTTCTTACACCACCCCCTTCGACCAGCCGCTGCACAGCCCTCCTCCTCCTCCCCCCCGGGACCCTCTTCCCGATACTCCACCCCCGGTCCCGCTCCGGCCGCCCGAACACTTCATCAACTGCCCTCTAAACCTCCAGCCGCCACCGGTGGGACGCCTTCACAGAGATCCCGAGCGGCTGAGGGAGGCCAGCACAGGTCCCAGTTCTCCCAGCACTCCTCCCAGTACGCCCTCGCCCCGGGTACTGCGTCGCTGCTGCGTGATCAGCGCCGGTCACAACAGCCCGGGCCACCCTCCCGCGCCCCCCGTCCCACCCCGGCACAATTCGAGCCCTCAGTTACCAAAACTGCCACCAAAGACTTACAAAAGGGAGCTCTCCCACCCTCCTTTGCACAGACTCTCTTTGCTAGAAAATGCAGAAACTCCTCAATGACCGTAGCCATAGTAGTCATTGACACTGGAATAGTATTTGTAAAGTTCCTTTTTTTTTTTTTTTTTTTATTTATTCAAAAAAAAAAAAAAGGCAGTGTATTTTAGTACTTTCACAAATTACGCTCTTAAAAGTGCTGCTGATCGAAAAACAGAAAAAAAAAAAAAAAGTTTAAATTGGAAAAACAAGACTCCACACACTCTGGCCTGCGTCTGCTCGACAGCGTTACCCCTCAGGTGATCAGCAGCACTGCCTTGTCCCACGTCCTCAGTGCCGACGCTTACGCCAGTACACACACACACAAATAGACCTTTTGCACTGTAAACGACACTAAATGAATTTAAACTGACATCCTTTAATTGCACTGAGCCAAAAAAAAAGGTGTGTCTGTGGAATTTTTTTTCAAATTTGAGCACTAGTGGCCTTTTTTTTTTTTTTTTTAATTATTGTTATTATAAACAAAAGAACGACGGGATGATTCACACACGGGGATGTAGAGTGTTACTGATCTTTAAACCTCTGGCCACTTACCTTCTAAGCTTGGAGATCCGTGAGTGACAGCTACTGTTCTCAAATACATCTCCCGTGTCTTAATTGCCATTGATTTGCTGCTGAAGACAAAAAAAAAAAAAAAAACCAAACAAAAAACCAGGTTGAAATCTAAACACCAAAATATTTGGTCGGTCTTGATTGTTTTGCTAAAGGTTGGAAAGGATCCCCAGTACTTAGCATGCCTCTTGTTCAGATGTGCCTTTTTTGTTTTGGTGGGCGAAGATGTCTTAAGCTACAAGAGTTGCCTACTGTTCTGGAGAACAAAGCTATATGCCGTGTATGTACAATTGTTTATATTGTATATTTACAGATAATGCTAATAACCTTGTATAAATTTAAGTGACTCGAGGCCTATAATACAGTCTGCTGCTCTCGCAATCTTACCCGGTCAGAAGTTGTTTCCTCTGGCTTAGGAAGAGTCTTGCCTTCCAAACCTAGTAACTTTCTCTAGATCTCACCTCACTTAATCGTGAATCCATTTGGGAAATCGGTAGCATTTAAACCAGCAAACACTTAAAGCTTTATTAAACTTTTTTAAACTGATAAGCGAATGGAACTTTTATTTGCCAGTTGAACTACTTGTTTGAACTGGTGTGAGAGTGAGTCTGTTTTACTGGTAGTACTGTAGCAGCATTTATAAAGTGGCCAGAAGCCACATGTTATTTACCGGTCTGTGGCCTTTTACTGTGCTTTGTATCAGAGTTCTTAACAAGATTAATAAATCACCCCAGTCTTAATTTTTAAGAGCTCGAGCGGTGCGTGTTCCTTGTGAGGACGAGGTTGGGATTTGCATTCAGTAAGCCTTTGGCAGTGCAGAGCACCCCCATTTTCCATGCTCTGCTGTTCTCAGCTCTGGTCATCCTTCCGGCTGTGGTTGGGCCTGCTTCAAGACAGCTCCCTGGGAGCGTAACCCTTCCCTCCCCCTCCAAACCCATCAGATGCCTCAGCCCCTAGAGATGGAGAAGTGGTTTCTGATTTTTTTTCTGGCTCCTTTCTGGAGGAAGAGTTCTGTGCTGGGACTTGCAACTCCCTTGTCATCACCTGGGAGCCTGTATTGCTCCCACTGACCCCGGCGTTCCCTCTGGAAAAGGAGTACTTGGAGCACTAATAAATTGGAGATGCATGAACTGGGAGTGCAGGCAGGAAAGGGATGATGCCTTCATTATGGTTTTTTTTTTTCCTCTGCAGTAAAAAAACCCAAACAGCTCGTATCTCTCTTTTTTTCTGAGAAGAATTGTATCAGTGTCTGGTGGTGAAATCCTGCTCGGTGCAGTACTCCCCTCACGCTCTCTGCATGGAAAAGGCAGGCTGTCGGGTTCCAGTCATCTGTGGGATCACACGTGAAATTTTGTATTTAGTTTCTTGTATTAATTCTTTTGTAGCCCTCACCAGCAGCTCTTGCTGGAAGGTGAGTTGTATTTCTTCAGATTTACACATTTTGTGTGTCATTGCAGGGGGCAGGGGGACTCTCCCGAATTTTAGAATATAGAGCTGTCAGTACCTCCTCTACAAGTGCCATTGTCAATATCCCATATTAAAATAGAGAATATTTTTTTTATATTGACTTGGCAAAACTCATTTTAAGCCGAGTGCTTGGTGATGAGGAATGACCTCCATAAGTGTCAAAGCATTTCCCTCCATCAGTAGCTTTTTGAGATCCTGGTTTGGGAGGGACTTGGAGGAGAGTTTAAACACGTGGAAGCAGGAGTGTGCATTTATCAGAGCTCCCCTCGATGCTGCCCAGGGGTCCCGTTCTCAGAGCGGCGTTATCTCCCATGTGAGAAACGACTTGCCTTTGCAGGGCCAGTTCTGGAGTTAACCTGAAGTGCATCAATCACAGCATGATTCAGAAAACTTACCGCACAATTAAACTGGCCTCCATGCATACCAGGAGCTGGAAAATAACAAAAAAACCAAAAAGCAACCCAACCCCAGAGCCTTTCCAAGGCAGTGCAGTGGCAAGTATGGTGGGCGCAGCAACACACGCTCCCCAAGGAACTCTTTGGGCCGTGGAAGTGGTTTGTGGCGGTTGGATTCCCCCCCAGTGTGGTTTGAGGGAATGCCAAGATAACAATAAATGAGCATTTCAGTTATTCTGTAATTAGAGGTATAGATAAAAAGGGTGCAGGCCCCCCGTCCAAAAAAAAAAAAAAAAAAAAAGAAAAAACTGCTAGAGGGGGGGAAAAGTGAAATTGCTGGGTTTGAAGTTGGCTTGTGTGGGAAAAGGCAGTTCCCTCAGAAAAGTGCAGATAAACAGAGGGAACGTGAAGGCAGTTAATAGCAAAAGAAACATCTTTCTTCTTGTTTTCAGTGATCCTATTTTGAGTTCCTGGTTTCATTATTTCCCCCTGCTCTGGAGCCGCAATAACATCTGTGGGTGCCTGGACATTGCTATAGCAGATCAAACCCAAGAAGGGACAAAAGGAAGCATCTTTTAGGCTTTTCTTTCCCCCCAGATTTACTCCAATTGTCAAAAATACACCACAAGAGTGAATATACCATTTGTAATCCCTGGCAAATGCAGTAACTCCTGCCTGGGGAAGGGAGTGAGCATTAGTAAGAAACACTGGGAAATAAAGTACTAACTTTCTTCCCTATGTCTAAGGAAAAAAAAATCAAAAGCCTTTGCTCTTAAAATGTGGATGCACAGTCAACTCATATTCATGGCGGGGGGGTTGGAACAAGATGATCTTTAAGATCCCCTCCAACCTAAGCCATTCTGCGATGCTATGATATTCTGCTGCTTTTTTAAAAACCTTTTTGTAAGTTTAAATGTTGGATGCGGGTGCACAGCACCCGGGATTTCCAGCAATCTCGTGGCTGTACGTGGGACTGTGTGTCGACAAGTGCATACAGGCTGCACCGAGCAACTCACGCAGCCGATTTTTAATCGCTCTGTGGTAATTTTCAGCCGGTTCACCCGGGGAATATTCTCTTCACTGTTTTCCTTTCCTCTGGCTGGTTTTTAATGTCTTCTTTAGTCCGACGGGCTAAATCAGGCAGGTGTGAGTCACTGATGGGCCAGCTCCAGCGTGTGGCCTCCAAATGGAGGTTCCTCACCTCAGAGAGAAGCCCAACAAGGCAGCAGTACCCAGGTGGGCAATAGCAGCAACCCAGCCTGCCACGGCGGCTTTATGTTCTCTCCTCTGCTGCCAGCAAGCACTAAAACCAAACAAAAGTAACGATTGTCTGTCAAGCAAGGGTGGCCCAGGACGTATTTTCATCTAATTCGCAGTCAACTTCCAGGAGCGGTTGGGGCGCGGTTAACATGGAGTCCGAGGGGGCTCGCGCTACCTCAGGGGAGCCCTGGGGCTGAGGCGCTGCCGCCCGCGGGGATGGAAAGAAGGACGGCGACAACGACACCGAGCGGGACCGAGCAGCCCCCGGACACCGCCGAGGTGACGGAACGGCCACCATTTCCCCCCGGCCGGGGCGGTGCCGGGAGGAGGGGCCGCGCCGCCTCAGTGTCCGGCGCCATGGCGGGTTTCGTGCGGGAGCTGGAGCGGCGGGGCGGGCCGGCCCTGCGGCTGGAGCAGCGGGCGGCGGGCGGCGTGGGCTGCGTGGTGTGGGACGCCGCCTTGGTGCTCGCCAAATTCCTGGAGACCGGTGCCTGTCCCCTCGCCTGCCGCCACGTCCTGGAGCTGGGAGCCGGCACCGGCGCCGTCGGCATCATGGCAGCCACGCTGGGGTGAGTGATGCCGCCGGTGGACAGGGCCGCTCCCATCCCCGCCTGCCCGTTTCTCTTAATGAAATCTTTTAAATCGTCTCAAAAGACCCCGCGTGTTTTGTGCGAAGGGTAGGGCTGTAACCCCCGGTGCGTGTTACAGGGCAAACGTGACGGTCACCGACCTGGAGGAGCTGCAGGAGCTGCTGCTGGTCAATATCGAGAAGAACAAACACCTGGTGACAGGGTCAGTCCGAGCCAAGGTACTGAAATGGTTTGTATGAGCCTTTAATGTTTCCCTTCAGCTTTACCGGGGCTCCTGCTCTTGCTTTGCTCAGTTGCCAGATAACCTAGGAAATGTGCTGTAAAAGGGAGCCTCAGTATAACAACAGAGTCCTTAACTAAATGCTCAGGCTTTTAGTGGTGTGTGTTGTGCTGTAACTAAAGCTTGTTTTCACCTTTTCTGTGCTTCTTTTTAGGGGTGAAGATGTGACAGAGTTTCAGCCTCCCCCCGATTATATTCTAATGGCCGATTGCATTTACTACGAGGAGGTAAATGAGGACTTTTGGAAACGCTTGGAGAGAGCTTCCTTGGGAAGGGCCTGGGTTCAGTGTGAGAAGTGTTCAAATAAACCTTGTGCTTGTATCTGGGTCCCCAGGGTTTAGAGGAACATTTAGAACAAGAGTGGAAAAGGCACGTTTAACAGATTGAAGGCCATTTGAGATTCAACCAGAGACTTTTTGTGTTTAAAAAAACCCCAAACTTAACATTTGTGTCCCTCCTCCACCCCCCCTTTTGTTTTTTCTCATTGGGCACGAAATGTGTAGCCAAAGGTTGTGGCTGATAGCTGTGAACTGTTTAATGTGTTGGTAAATGAAACTTACCACTGTTTGGGTTCTCCTCACGCTTCCCGTGGGAAGGCAGAAGGAGAAATCCTGTTCCAGCCAAGTGGTCACTGTAGCCTGTCCTCAGCTGGAGCTCTGTCAGATGTGTGCAGAGAGCTAAGAGGAGTTGCAAGAGAAGGGAAATGACCCAAAGAACCCCATGTCCCAGTGTCCTTTCAGTGGTCTTGCTGGCCCCTTGCCAGCGTGTTGGGTCTTGTTCCCATACGTGGGGGTCTGGGTCCGAGCCATGTACCGAGAATGGTTGAGAAAACTCACACTTTTGTAAGTCAAGAAATAGTCATTGTTGTGTGCCTGAAGGAAATGCCCAGTCAGCAGTGTGGGATGTTTTGGGCTTTGATGTTGGGTTGGTTTTCTTGGTCTGTGAAACTTGTTCTCTGCGATCTCCCTTTCTCCTCTGCTTTCCAGCTTGCCCCCATGTTCTTTTTGTCCTAGATAAAGTACTAAAAATAACTCCCTGAAAATCAAAAGTAGAAACTTCTCTCTTGGGTGAAGACTTTCTCTAGTTAGAGGGTACCATACCAGTAAAATTAACTTGAAATCTAAGTGGGATATACTTAACCTCTTTTGGGCAGTCATTAGAACCTCTACTGAAGACACTGAAAGACCTTACTGGCCCCGATACGTGCGTCTTGTGCTGTTACGAACAGAGGACTATGGGGAAGAATCCTGAAATTGAGAGAAAATACTTTGAGGTAAGTGGTTTTAACGTCTGCTTTTTGAACACTGGGAAATGGCTTGGATACAGGAGGCCTTTGTATTGGATCAGTTGACAGTCAGTGGCCATTGCTACGGGTACCAATAGCACAAAGTAGAAGTTTGTAGCAGGAGAACCACATTTGTCTTTAGATGGGGCAGAAAATTTGGATGGTGACTTGAAGTTATTGTCCAACTTAGCAGTAGAGAGACTTTCTGGATGCTTACTGAGCTTTCCTTCCCTTAAAAGGTCAAACTAACCTTTCTTTTTAAAAGCTTCTCTGGCTTGTGATACCATCCAGATTTGCAGAAGGGCCACCATATGTGGGGAAATACCTGCCAAAATCAAAACAATCGTTTTTGTAGAAGCAAAACTGATTGTCTTGATGTTACCAGAGGCTATTAGGAGGATTAAAAATCAGGCTGGTGAAATTTTATTTTCTTCTAGCGTGTTCCATTGAAGGCAGAGGGAAAGCACAGGTAGAGTTTTTTTGGGTAGCTCAGGAACTCAAGACTCTCTGCTAAGTGATGTAGGTGCTTTTGCAAAAATTTCCCCCCCTCCACTGAGAGAGCATTAGTAGGTGATATAACTAAATAGTCCAGCTGTGTCTTCTGAGCAGGCAAAGACAAGGAACACAGGTCACTGCTGAATCCCTCCTAAAGTTGTGGGGGTGCTGGTCCATGCAGGTTCTGACTCTGCACCCGTGAAGTCTGCTGAAAAGCAGCCCTTGTGCTCGAGTAGTGGATTATACACAATAGTAATACTGCAAAAAGGGGGAAGGGCAAGAATTCCAGGGCGATTTGTGCGTTTTAATAAAAACACCTCTTGGATAATTAGCCCTGCCTCGAACTCTTGTGGGGACCTGAGTGTGGAAAGGGTTGCTCTAATGGAGATAAGGCTCTGATGAGGTGCTGCTCCCACAATAAACACAATAGGTGTAGGTGTTTATGGATGATTTCTGCTTTCTTGTAATTTATTTCCTTCCTTACCTTGCCTGGGTTCATCCAAGTTAATCTTCTGAGCACGTTGTAGAGTTGATGCTGGGGGTGTTTTTAGCCTTTTTTTCCCCCCCCTCTGCTCTGGTTGAGTGGGTTGGCAGACAGAAGCTTAGCGCTTTGGAGATGGGAGGAAGCAAAATGTTATATCACAGGCTTTTGGATTTTTCTTAAACATTGTGAGGTGTCTGTAGCTTGGCTTTGGTGCTGGAGTAGTTAAAATGGGGGTAAATGTGCTGCATTGGGGTGGGAAAATGGCTTGTGTTTTTGCAGAGGCCCTTAGTGGAATGGTCTGAGCATGGAGGTTCCAGCCTCCGGAGGCTTCTTGTCCTCCTGCAGAATATTGTGGGACCTTTTTAACAGAATGTGCTTGGTTCAAAGGGCGGATGGTGAATTGTTCTGCTGTGTTCCCTGTTCAGCTGCTTCAGGTGGACTTTGAGCTGGAAAAAATTCCCCTGGATAAGCACGACGAGGAGTATCGCAGCGAAGACATTCATATCGTGAATATCCACAGGAAACGGACGGTAGGTTAAGTTGAACTGGGGCCTCGAACACTGCCAGGGATTCACAGAACTGCTGTTGGCTTGGCAAAGCGGGTCCCAAAACTGGAGTTTCAGGGCATCAAAGTAATAAAAATAACACACCTGCTGCTGCTGTTAGTACCGTGTGCTCTGCTGAACAGCCCTCTCCCCAAAACCAGACTCTAGAGGTGGTACTTACTGTCTCTCGGGGTTCATTGGGTCATTTTTTGGTTAATTGGCAGAGCAGACAGTTATGAGTGTGTAGAAAGTCTTTTGCATATTGTGCTGACTCAACGTGTGGGCCCGGTGTTTAAACAAAACCAACCCACTTGAAAATCTACTCCTTTTTTTTGAATCTCTTTGCAGAATTTTCCATCGTGAGATCTCTGACCACATGAACTGTCCTCTGGCAGCCGGTGGAGCTCTGGAGAAGAGGGAGAGGGTATAGAATAACACCACAAAGGGACTGTCTCCAGTGTGGTTTGTGACTCATTTACGGAAAACGGTTTTCTTGATGGTGGACTTGGCATGAGGCACCAGAAGAAGTGGGCTCGTTAGAGCCACGTCCACCGATGGCGCCTTCCCGGAGGACAGAGGTGTGCCTGCCGTGGCTGCAGGCTGGGGAGGGCACAAAATGGAACCAGCACTTCACATAACTGGTTACCTCCTCGTTGGAGCTCTGGCTGAGTGCTCCTGAGATCCTGAGGACACCCCACCGAGGGCTTTCTGTGAGAAGAAAACTCAGCGAGCGGGCTCGGTCACGCAGCCCCAGGGAGCCAGGCAATAAAACTTCTCCACTTGAGACAGGTCTCGGGTGGTGGGGTTCTTTTCAGCCTGTGGTTTCCGCATCGCTCCTGCGTCGCAGAGGTCCTGGGACTCTCCCTCCAGGGGCAGGGTCTGTCCTGGTGGTAGGTGCAGAGATGCAGCACACGGTTCCTCACCACGCTGCCTCTCGGTGTTGCGCCGTGATGACTTTGAGATTTCATTTCAGAGGAAATTGCCTTCCGCTGTGTGGTGGGAGCAGCTGTGGCTGCTGGTGCACAGTGACAGCAGGGCTGCAGCCACAGAGGGGAATCGTAACAGCCTGAGCACCCCCCTCACCCTCTGCCCAGCACGAGCGGTCCCTGCTTCAGAAACCTAAATATCAAAGCTAAATCCGCTGAGTTTTTCTCAAAAGCATCCGCTGGGGGGGTTTGGGGAGTTTTGTTCACAGGTACCTGGGTGTTTTTGGGACCTGCCCTGAGCTCAGGCTGCCTTTATCTCCAGGAAGAGTGTTCCTTGCAGAAGCTCACACTGGGCAAAGCGCTGCCCTGGCTTGCAGAGCTCAGCAGCGACGATTAGCGAGCGCACGGCAAAGCGAGAAGGTAATTTGTCGTAACCACATGCATTATTTGTTAAGTTGTTATGAAAAGAGCTCCTTAATTAACCAGTGGCCTGCAGGAAGAGATTTACCGGGGTGTTTGTGCCAGTGGGACTTCCCTGGTGGAAACTCTTGTTGAGTTGTCCAAAGGGACAGTGTGGGACCTGTGCCACAGACACAGCTTCCTCTCTGGCTGCAGACCCCCAGGAGGGGGGAGCAGATTTTTCAGGGGTGCTGATGGAATAATTGTATTTTATCTACAGGGCATGCCATTTCAGCACTTCCTTTCCTATACAGGCTCAGATCTCTCTTTGAGAAGTTAAAAAAAAAAAAAAATAAGAAGGGAGGAAGTCATGCTTTTCTCTTCCCCCACGCGCTGCCGCCGGCTGCTCCTCCCTGCCCTCGGCTGCTTCTCTGTAACGCTTGAGTCCTGAACGTCATGGGGTGAGAGGGACCTTGTGGGGAGGGACAGCGGGTCCCGTCACCCCCTGCGCCACCTCCCCGCCTGCACCCGCTGCCAGGGGGGATGTCGAGCCCGACCGCCGCTGCCTGCGAAGAGGAAGCCGCCGCCGAGCAGGGCGGTGGGGAGACAGGGTCACGTGCTGTCACCTCTCTGCGCCTTGTCCCCGGGGCCACCAGATCAAACGGATGCTTTTTTTTTTTTTTTTTTTTGGTGGGGGGAAGGGGAAAAAAAGCTTTTGGAAAGCGGTTTGGGATCCTTTGGCGGTGACTCCCCCTCTTAACCAGGGGCAGTTGTGGGAGCCTCGTGGAAAACGGGGTGCGAGGGAAGTGCTGTCCTGCTTCTTGCCGGCCTCGCCGCTCCCTCACCTGGCCTCTTTGACCCCCGCTGGCTTTTTGTCCCCGTTCTGTCCCCTCTGGGAGAGCGTGTGTCTTTGGAGGAGTGTCTTTGGCAAGGTTTGGCCGTGGCCTGGTGCCCGCACGTGGCTTTGCCGGTGTGAGGCTCTGCCCGGTGCCTGGGGCAGAGCACCCGCTCCCGAGAACAACTCCCATCCTCTTCCTCGTCTTGCCAAACTGTGATTTTACAGCCTCCCAGGAGAGACTGGCAGAACTCCCCACCGAGCTGGCTGGGTGCCGCCGGTCGCAGGCGGAGAAGGTTAGGGGGGGAGGGTGTTTTGCCAGACGTCAGGCTGAAATCATTGATAATTTTCTGGAGTAATTTCAACACCGGCCTGAGCGATGGGAAAACGCGCTGCGGGGGTTGCGGGTGCGGAGGCCGTGGGTGATTTCCAGGGGATGCTTGTGTGTTAGGTCAGACCACAGCCTTGGTCCCTCCGGCTCAGTGACACCGATGGCAGTGCCATCAGGCAGGGGCTTTGCTGGGCTCCGTACTCTTTGCTGTGACGGCCGGAGTGGCTTTTCACTTCCACTTACAGTGTCTGGATGCGGCCAGGGATGGAGCACAGCATTCCCTGCCCGCTCAGCACCAGCCCCAGAAATCTCTTATTGCTTCTTGTCACGATATGTGTCACGACACAGCTCAGAAACCTGCAGGACCTCGGAAAACCCAGCTCTTAGTGCTCTGTTTTAGGGTTTTTTTCCTTGCTAGGAAGAGCACGGGACACGGGGCAGCTGGTGTCCGGGTCCAGCTGTCCATGAGCGATCCCTGTGCACCCCCTGGGACCCTGTTGGACCAGGACACATCCCACAGGAGTGGTGGCTTTGCCTGGGAAAGTGTGTCTTCTGCAGCTGGATAATCATTTTCTGTGGCGTGGAATCCTGGACAAATGGATTTTCCTCTTAGAGGCTGATACTTGCCTGCGGCGTTAAGAGTGTTAGAAAAGGCTTTTTATTACGGCGGATCTGCTGCTGCTCCCAGCGACGGCCCCGGGTCCTCGGAAATGGGCAAATGGCTCCGTTAAACAGTGTTTCTGCTTCATTTAGAGGGAGCGGATGCCCCCGAGCCTGGGGCTGGTCCCTGCCGTTGTGCTGTTTCCTGAGCCGCAGCCGAGGAACTGCCACCAACGTCACAGCAACGCCGTGACACGGGGGCTCCTGTCCCCAGCCGCCCCTGCCTTCTGCCTCGCGGGTCCCCGAGGGCTGTGGGCTGTCCCCAGCTGAAGGAGAGAGGATTCAGCACAGGGTCCCCGATTGCACAGGCCCTGCCTGGAAAAAGAACACCCAAAACTGCAGCAATTTTGTCTGTAGAAGGGCTGGGCAGGGCTGGCGTGTCACCAGCGGGTGACGGCGATGCTGGCAGGGAGGATGCGGGTGCTGCCCACGCGGTGCCCTGTGGTCCCCGCCGTGGGGAAGCTGTGGGACCTGCATCTCGCAGTCCAGCGGTTCCCTCCTTTCACATCCTGAAAGAAACAAAAAAGAAAGTGTATTTTCTGCTGCTGAGCAAACGGTGAGGGTTGGTTTGGTGGGGTTTTTTTTCTGTAAAGAACCCAAAACCCAAGTGCCGGTTCCTACGCTGGTGGGCGACCGCAGCCGTGGTTTCCAGCCCTGAGTGGGGGTTTTGGGATGCTCCTGGCCTGGCAGAGTCACCCAGGACCTCGGCAGGGTGACGGTGCAGATGGTCCATGCTGGTGTCTGGGTTCAGGATGGATCCCCTTCTCCTCACCATCCCCTGGTGAGGGATGGAAGGTGCTGAGGAGCACAGGAAGTGACGGATGCAATTCTGGCAATTGTCTTTTGGCTTTCGGGGACGTTTCTGGAGGATGCTTCCTGCTGCCTCTTGGGATGGACGGCTGAGACCAGGCTGGGTTTGCCATGGGAGGTTTCTCTCCTCACTGTGTGCTGTGGGACCTGCGTGCCCACGAGCATCACCTCCATCTTCACACCTGTAATTAGTGTGTGCCAATTATTTCTGCCCTTGTGGGATGTGGGGGCAGCCCAGGGCTTGCTGGGGTGACTGGGAGCGGGTGGCAACACGGGGCTCCTCCTTCAGCTTGATGATGTTCTTACTCCTCTTGCACTTCTGGGTTTGGTTGGCTTTGCTTCTTTTTTCTACTTAAAAAGGCGAAGGCTGGGTGAGGGAGAAGACAGCAGTGGGTGGGAGGGAGGTGGGGACACCTTGGGGAAGCAGCCAGGCTGGAGATGGCTCTTGCAGCTGTGGTTCCCTGTAGTGCTGACTGGGAAGTGCCAACAGCCCCGTGCTGGTGGCCAGTCCGGCAGCCGGGAGGACGCGTGGCACGATCCTCTCCTCACGCTGCTGTGACTTCACCCGTTTCCTTCCTCTCACCACAACCGGACGGGCAAAAAAAACCCGTTTTTTTTTTTTTTCCTGCTGCTTCTGCTCCTGGAGGAGGTTTTACTCGTGGTGATGTGGCACCGGGTAACCTCCATGTCCCATCCCAGCACGTCCCCGTCCCTGCTGAGCCCACGCTTCCCATTGTGCCTGAAATCTCTGACTCATCCATCTCGTGGCCGGGGCTGAGCTGCTCCGCTCCGGAGCAATCCCTGGCGTGTGGCTGCCTCCTCCCCAGCTTTTTGGCTTTTCATTTCCCTCTGCGGTGGCCACAATCAGCCCCTTCTCCTCCTGCTCTGACTGGTCTCCTCCTGCTCTGACCGGCCTCTGAAGCCCAACCCCCCTGAGGTTCAGCTCCAGCTGAATCCCAGCCTTGGCGCAGGATTTAATCCGCCTCCGGTCAGGACCTGCCCCGCGGTGTTGTCCCTGAGGGGGGTGGAGATGTCCCCAGGTGGGCTGGCTGCTCCCCAGCTCACTGTCCACATCCTTGCCTGCCTGCTGTGGGCGAGGGGGGGGATTCTGCTCTTCTGCTCTGCTCTGGGAAGACCCCCCCCACAATGCTGCCTCCAGCTCTGGGGCCACCAACAGCCCCAGAAGGACATGGAGCTGTTGGAGCGGGGCCAGTGGAGGCCCCAAAGATGCTGGAAGGGGGGGGCTGAGAGAGTTGGGGGGGTTCAGCCTGGAGAAGAGAAGGCTCCAGGGAGACCTTGGAGCCCTTTCCAGGTGTCCCTGCCCAGGGCAGGGGGTTGGAACCTTATGATCTTTAAGGTCCCTTCCAACCCAAACCATTCTATGATTCTATGCTGGGACCAGTTTTCATGCCTAGGGTGATGCACAGATCTTTTCCCAGGTCTCTGGTCTGAACTTGTTAGTGACTGGTTTTGGCTTGTGGTTTGGCAGCAGCTGCACATTTTGCTTCCCTCTGCATGGGTTGGCAGCATGGGCTTGACCCAGCTGCTGTGTGGTGGCCCCCAAGGGCCAACAAGGCCATACAGAGGCACCATGTCCCAAGATCCCTGTAGATTCCCAAGCTCTGGCCACCCTTGGTGGGTGCAGGATCCCATAAGATGCCTTAAAGTAAAACAGAAAAATGACCTGGCGTGTGCTGCCCTGATAAGACAATTGTGGCTGGAAGTGGGCTCAGTGGCATGTGGCCATCCTTGTGGCCAGTGGGATGTCCCGGGGGGGTGGTGGTTCAGTCTCTGCCTCCCACTGACACCAGTTCATCTGCCACCCCCGACCCGGGGCAGAGTCATGAGCTCAGGAGGGAGAGGCGATGAGGAAGAGGTAAATCTGGCAGCTGTGCACATGGCAGGGAGGAAGAAGCTCCAAAAAGCCACAGTTGGGGAAGTGGAACATCCCTGCACACCCACCCTCTTCCATGTGCACCCCAACCCCTCCTCATGGTGACATCCGTGGTGGAGATGTCCACGCAGCTGCTGTTGCACCCTGCCCAGCGTGTTGAGGTGCTAAACTCAACAGGGCTGGTTTTTGGGTGAGAGGGTGCTGCATCATTTTTTGGGGGGCAGCATGGGTTCAGGGGTTGCTCTCCTGCCTTGGCTCGCAACCTTTTCCACCCCACGCAGGACCTGGGGACCTCTGATGGCTGTGACATGAGGAGAAGCTGAGTGGGACCAGGGCAGGTGGTCACCATGCACCCCACAGGAGGCGGGGGGTGGTGGTGTGTCCCTGTTTCCTCAGCCACCCCCGTTTAGGTGCCCAATTTCCTTTTGGTTTGAGTGCGAGGAAGGAGTTAAGCAGCCCCAGGCTCGCGTGGATTTGGGCCAGATATTTAAGGATCCAGGGCTGGGAGAGGAAAGGGGAGGTGTGATCCTCTCCAAACGCTCTCTGCAAACACTCGGAGGCTCCCGCTGCCGGCGCCGTCCCCGTGCTCCCGGCAGCGGCTGGTGGGGGGAGAAGCAGAAAATGCCTTCCTCCTATTTTTAGCTCTCCGGGCGGTGCCATTAGAATAATCTGGGATTGGAAAAAAAGAAAAAAAAAATGTTAATTGTGCCAAAATTGCCCGGCAAGGCAAAGCTTGGGATGTGAAAGCCTAGGATGCTGGAGGGTAAAGGTGATGGGGATGGAGAGGAACCATGTTGGTGAGGTGGCCAACCCTGAGCTGTCTGGGGGGCATAGGTGGCGACGGGGACAAGGCAAAGTGACACAGAGCAATTTAATAGACACCTCGTTAATAGCATCCCAGGAGAGAGGGGTTTAAATAGAGATGAGGAGGGTTATCCAGGCCAGTGGGACGTGCTCAGCCCTCTGTCAGCACTGGGGACACTTCTGCAGCCATGTTGGTGATGCCACCGGGTTCCTCCACCCCTTCCATGATGATGTCCCCTTAGAGCAGCCCTTACATAAACTCCTCTGGAGCCCAGCGTGCCGGGAATAAAATAAATCAGGAAGGGGAGCTCAGCAAGGCCTCATCAGCAAATGTTCTGCTGAAGCGGGACCAAACCGGTAGAAATTACACCCAGAAATCACACCCCTCCCAGGCGGAGCTGGTGCAGGAGCCCCCACTGGGCAGGCAGAGCCCTGGGCCATGGCACCTCCTCCCTGCCCTGGTCTCCTGCCCCCGTCCTCCTGTGCCCCTTGGACAACTTGGCAAAGTCCAAAGCTAAACATTAGCTCAGGTCCTTGGAGCCGCTGCCAACAGCCGCCCTCAGCCTGTCCCCTGGCCGGGTTGAACCTCGTCCCTTGGACTCAGCCTCCACCTCCACGTATTTCTCCACCTGATTTGAGGCAATTCTGTGGGGCCAACCATCATTTATGTCCTGTTTTCTCCCAGTCTCTGCCCAGAAAGGGAACGTGTCCCAGTGGCACATCTCTGGTGGTCCCCAGCAAGCTCCCTTTCCCAGTGCCTCAATGTCTTTGCACCCTCCTTTCCCCTTGCACCTCCAGTCTGCCCCACGAGCTTCTGCCTTTCATCTCCTTTCACCTCCTGATCTTGTACCCCAAGTTCATCCATGTTGCTGCCCCAGCAAAGGCTGCTTATTTGGCTGCACTTTGTTCCTGGTGGGTGTTCACGGGGGCCATCCTGCATTTGGGGTACCTTCATCATGAGCCTTTCTTTTTCTTTTTTTTTTTTTTTTTTTAAATTAAATCAGATCGTGGGAAAAGCCATCAGTGGCCTTGGGAGCGTGGCCAGGTGGGACAACAGCCATGTCACACCCCAACCCATCCCCTGTGCCAGGTCGGTGGAGGACCAGAGCATCTTCTTCTGACAGCAGAAACATGGAGTGGAGCTCAGAGGCTCGTGGAGAACACATCTTGGGTCTTGGAGGTGGAATTGGACACGTGTGGGTGCGATGGCCGATGTACGACCACCGTGAGTAGCACCTTGGAAAAAAAGAGTCACCCCATGTGGAGCAACAGCCAGGAGTCCCAGACCTCCTCCCCTCCCTCACCCACCTCACCCAGACCCACCTCCTGGCTAGCAGAAAGTCTTTTTTTGGGGGGGAATAAACCCCACTAAGGGCAGGGCTGGCTCCTCTCCAGCCCCAGCGCTGCCATCCCACAGCACCATCCCTGGGGGACCCCTCCTCACGCCTGGTGGCCGCATTGCCAGTGCTGTTTGAAGACCCTCCGGGGGCCGGGAGGGTGGAGGGAGATGGTTGCATGGTTAATTGGATTTGGCCGCTGGGACAGAAGGGCTGGGGATTAGGACGCAGGAGAGGAATTACCAGCGGGGGCGGGAGCTGCTCCCGGGGTCTTTTGTCCTGGGGGATTATTGGTGGGGGCTGATGGACGAGGCTTGATGGCGTGTTAAGGAACCGTCGGTGTAATCGCTTGTCGCAGTGTCCTCGGGGGCCGGGGGGGTCACCCCTCCAGGGACAAACCCCCAAGCTCTGCTCAGGCTCAGTGTTGGGGATAAAGGATGTACTTCTTCCCCCCCGCCCCCACCAGTGCTGCCTCCAGCTCTGGGGTCACCAACAGCAGAAGGACATGGAGCTGTTGGAGCGGGGC
>BJBW01011729.1:0-11926 GCA_004320125.1 Scolopax mira
GTCCAGTTTTGGGCCCCTCACTACAGGAAAGACATTGAGCTGCTGGAGCGTGTCCAGAGGAGAGCCACCAAGCTGGTGAGGGGTCTGGAGAACAAGTCCTATGAGGAGAGGCTGAGGAAGCTGGGCATGTTTAGTTTGGAGAAGAGGAGGCTGAGGGGAGACCTCATTGCCCTCTACAACTAGCTGAAAGGAAGTTGTGGAGAGGTGGGTGTTGGCCTCTTCTCCCAAGGGAATAATGACAGGACCAGAGGAAATTATTTGAAGCTCAGGCAAGGGAGATTTAGATTAGGTATTAGGAAGAATTACTTTACTGAGAGAGTGGTCAGGCACTGGAACAGCCTGCCCAGAGAGGTGGTGGAGTCACCATCCCTGGAGGAATTTAAGAAACGTGTAGACATGGCTCTTCAGGGCATGCTCTAGTGCCCAAGATTATTGGTTTGTGGTGGGGTGTTGGTGTGGGGTTGTGGGTGTGGGGTTTAGTTGGTGCGTGCTTTTTTTGTGTGTGTGTGGTTTTTCTGGGTTTTATGGTTTTTTTGTGTTTTTTTTTGTTTTGTTTTGGCTTGTGGGTGTGGTTTTGTGTTTGTTTGGGTGTGGTTTTTTTTTTTTTGTTGAGGTTTTCAGGTGCCTGGCTTGTCTATGAGCACATATAACTGTATATTTAAGCCACGTGCTGAACCACACAGGGGGTGGTTTGGGCTAGAGCTCTGCTAGTAAGGTGTAGAGGCTACAGTGTCATGTTGAGTTGAAGTGCTGTGCCTGGATGGCTATGTTCAGGGGGTGCTACATCTATTTTCCTGTTGGATTATGTGAGGGGAAGCCATAATTTTTTAGGGCCATGTCTCTTCTGAACACTGTATTGTCCTACCATTATTATGTTAGAGATTCCTCATTCAGGAAACACTTATGTCTCCTTGCCAGGAATTGGAGTGATGTTTTTCTTGGAATGCTGTAATTTGTTACTCCTATGCATATTGTCTTATGTTCTTCTGTAGTTCTTGTCCTCTAGGTTGCTAGGTTATTACTTGGATCTTAGCATACAGTAATATTGTGGCTTAAATTAGTGTGCTTTCTTCATGATTCATGGAGCCTGTTTAATGTTCTTAATGTATTGGTAGATTATGAAGGCAGAGGTCTATCTATTGATAGAATAAAATATACAGTTTTGGGCTCTGCAATAAAAGTATACAAAAATACTAGAGTACGTACAAAGGAGGGCAATGAAGATGATGAAAGGACTAGGGAGCATGATTTATGAGGAGCAGTTGAAGATACTGGATTTGTTCAGCTTGGAGAAGAGGGTACTGAGGTGTGGTCTCATCTTTGTCTACAGCCCCCTCATGAGGGGGAGCAGAGAGTGATGATGTCTTTTCTCTGGTGTTTGGTGACAGGGGGTGACAATCCCCATGAGGGATTGACTTAAAGCAGCATCAAGAGAAATTCAGATTTAATATTAGGGAAGGGTTCCTCACTGAGGGGGTGGCCAAGCACTGGAACAAACTTCCCAGGGAAGTGGTTGTGACACCAAACCAGTTGGTGTTTGAGAAGTGTTTGGACAATGCTCTTGGGTATCTGGTTTAACTTTTAGGCTGTACTGTGTGGAGTTAGGAGTTGGATTTGGTGATCCTCATCCCTTCCAACTAAGGATATTCTATAGTAACATGAAAGATATATTGCAATAGTGTTTTAGAGGCCTTAGAACTTGAGTTTCACCGACTGTTCAGAAGATTGTGTGCGATGATGTTTCCTTTTATTGTTGATAACATTCATAGAAACTAATTGTGAACACAGCACCTCTTCAGTGAAGACTGAAAAGCATGTGTCATCTCATTAAAAATGTTCAAGTCTGGTTGCCAGTGCAAATAGAACATAATGTTAAGCTTGTGTGTAAAGGACAATGAGTATAAATTTGGAATTGCTGGAGATCTGTCATATTTGTAGGTGGAGAACTTTATATAAATATGACCATCAGGACTCCTCCATGGACTGGTAAACTAGTTATCTGCTTGTCAGGGCTGTTAGTAAAGGCTGGGGTTCAGATTGAATCTGGAGGTGAAATTTGTTCCAGTACTGATAACTGTAACAGGCAACTCAGTTTTAGTATTCACTTATTTGAGGGTTTATAGTCAATGTATATAGTCATAGCTGATGTGTGTGGCTGTTGCCCATTTGTCCCTCTCCAGGAGCTTTTTCTAGAAGCCTAGGACTGCTGTTTTTGTTGTGATGCCCTCCTTTGACAGTTAGAAAGGGCTAACTTATTTTTAATGTTTCATGCTTCATGTAAGGTAGGGAGGGACAGTAGTATTTGGGTCGTTGTATTTCTTAGTGGAGAGGCCCATTGGAGCAAGTGAGCTGTGTATAATCCTTGATTCCATAACTCCTTTAAACAAAAAAAAAGGTTGGTAAAGATGAAAACAGATTCTCTCTTGCATTCCTGTGACTTGGAAAATTCAATGGCGTTAAGACATGTACTTTTCTTATAGCCAGGGACCTAGTTCTTCAGCTGATGCGTCCTAGGTTTCTTCTGCATCTTCATAGTGGCAACCAGTTTGCTTGTAAGGATTAATACTTGGAGAGCTTATGTATGTAATGGATGACAGACATAATATATCAAAATAAAAAGCAAAAAATACTGGAACAGTATTCCAATGAATGTTGGAATTGATTTCTTGATGTTTGTTTTGAAATCTCATAGTGGAAAAGGCCACTATTCTGTGATGTTGAGGAAGACCATTCATCTGCTGTGGACTTCGTTTTGTCCTAACAGAACAGCAGGCAGCTGCGGGGACAAGCATGCTACAAGACAAGGCCTGGGAAGCTTATTTTACTTTGAAACTTCAAACAGCCTTTGGAAGTGCCTTATTGAGAAGTTCTTCTGCCTCACTACATGTGAATGAAGAAGAGGTTGAACTTCTGCATTAGAAGGGGGGGCTTTAGTGCAAATGTGTCTTTTTAGTTCTTTCTTCTACAGCAGTTGGAGCTTGCTGCATAGTTTTCTATAGAATGTTGAAGTTCTCTGGAACTCATATCAGCACAGGTTTATTGTAGAGTTATTTCCTGGGAAAGTACTGTTTTTCTTTTTAAAGCTTGGCTGCTGCTTTGAATGCTTAAACAGCTGCAGACATAGAGGAGATATCGCTTCAAATGAAGCCTATGTTTGATTTTTATGCTGAATATATGTATTTCACGCTTTCATACATGTATTACAGGGGTTTTTTGCACATTGAAGTTCTTTCCAACCACTGCATGCCAACTCAGTTAACACTTAAGTGGGGACACAGTTAACTCTTAAGTCATGTTTAAAGAGGATGTCTTGGTACAGTTATGGAAGTGGTTTGGTTACAGTTTCAGATTATCTAAGTATGTAGTAGGAGAAGGGTATTGGCCAAGCCATGCTAGACAAGCAGATGTGCAAGCCACGTGCTTTCTATCCACCGTTCTTTTTGCAGAAAGAACCGGGAACTAACATTTTAGCAGCTTCATTTTTTTCTAGGAGGGCATTCTGTCTCCTTCAGCTCAGTCAGCGTGTTTCTCTTGAAGCTTTCCGGTCTTCGGGTCCTACAAGTCTTGTACATGTTCACTGGAGCGATCATTTTATAGCAAGTAAAGAATTGGAAAGCTTGTGCACGGGAAGCATGAAATACCTGAATGTTGAAGTGAGGAGGTACAAATGCCTTCAAGAGGAGTGTCTGAGAATGCACTGTGGTACAGTCTTCCAAGCCTCAAATGAAATGTAGCTATTAGAACATTTACCTCTGTCATCGAACACTGCTTATGCTCGTGTAGACTATCTTGAAATTTCAAGTATCCTTTGATTTAGGGTGGGTAATTCTACACAAGCACATAGATAAGATTAGGAACAAGACCAAGTTTTAGCTCAAGCTGATAAGTTTTTAAAGACAGGCTGTGTCTCGTTGCTGAATTTCCATGCTGGGTTTGCACTGCTCATGACAGAAAAAGCTTCCACGTTGTCAGACTAGTAAGTGGTTGGGTTTTTAATCTTAAGTTTTTTTATTAGCCTGAACTAGCTGCATCTGAAACACTACTGTAAGATCACTGGGATTCTGACCTTATTTTTCTCAAACATTTGCCATTCCACTAGAGAAGGTACATGCTTTGTGATAATGCTATTCTGGTTGCCATACTAACAATTCTGGGGGCCTCTAAGGTTGTGTAGATCTGCAGCTTGCTGTCGTGCAGGAGATTATGTTCTTCTTGGTCACTCAATTGGCTGAACTGTTGGCTTGATGTTGGAGGAGGTTTAACAGCCTTCAGGAATTTCTGGTCTTAGAGAGTGATGTCAAGGTTCTCATCAGTGGGATTTATAACTCTATTTGCAAAAAATGCTGGGAAGCAGGCATTAAAACTCCATGATTGGGGAAAATTCCAGAACATCTGTTGTCTCGGGTGCTTCAAGTTGACTAAATATTTTACATCACTTAGTAAATTGGTCCAGTTAGTATTCCTGTGAGTTCTTAAGTGGTGTCTAGTAAATTGAATAAAGGATAAAGTAAAATATTGTAGCAGATTGAACACTTGTCTTAAAATTGTGGCTTTCTGAAACGTACAGAAATAGTAGTCTTATGCAGTGTATAGTCCAGTTTGCATGTTTCTGTTACCGGTTCAATCTATTAGTCTGAGACTATTGAGGAAGCAGTGAAATAACCACCTTTAGTGGGAAGTTAGTATTTTTGCTGTCTTTGGCTGAAACCCTAAATCCATGTCCTTTTCTCCCTGTCCTACATTTTAAGATGATCTTCTTTGTTGTGCGCTACTTCCTCATTTGGATTTTCTGTTCCACTTCCTCCTGCTGCAAACTCTCTCCTATGCATTTCTTCTGAAGCTTTTTTTTACTTCCCTTTCAAACTCTCTCTTCTATATCCTGTTATTCCCCATAAGAAAGAAATGCATTGTGACGAACAACTTCTTCGTGTCATTTCTCGCAAACCCCACAGATGCCTTTTTTTTTTTTTTTAAGAGTGAAATGCTTAGAGATGACAAAAACCAAAACCCAACAAACCACAACAAATACTCTCCCCATTGCCACATCCATCCCCAAAGAAACTTAAAATGGAGGGAAGTAGATGCAAGGCATAAAATGTAAACCCATCTTCTCTCAACTGACTGAGCTGCCTACTATCAGATTTCTTTAAACCACAGAATGTTATTTTTGGCAGGAACATCAGAAAGAGTATTCTTTCTTTTAAACAGTTGTTGTTTGGAAAACAAGCATATGTCTGGCATCATCATGGCTTTCTAAAAGAGGAAAAAGCGATTTTATTTTCAAAACATGTTGTAAAGCTGTATTTTCAGCAGAATCAAATGTTAAATGCTTTTGGAAGCTTAAATTTAATGGTGTCTCCTTACAGTTGGTTGTCAAGGTTGAAACAACAAGCACAGTTAGCCCTTATGCTGCTAAATGCTAATCATAGCTTGGCAAGAGTTCTCCTCAGCCAAGTTACTGGGCTATGGAGAAGCACAGAGGCAGCCTTTAATAATTTTTTGAAGTTTTTTCAAAGCTAAACTTAAATGTTGAGGTTTAGATATAAATAAATAAGGCTTCAGATTATGGTAACTGTGATGTTAGCTGTAAGACCTACAGCTATAAATCTGTAGTTTGAGTATCCCCACTCTTGTTCATCTTGATAGAGTTATGGCTGTTAATGCCTTTGAATATGAAGCATTAGAAAATACACTGAAGTAAGTTTTGTGAACTTAAGGGATGGCAGTCTAAACAGTGAACAGTTTTGATTTGTTGGTTAAAAATAACTTTGTTATACCTTAGTACAGAACAATAAATATAGCATAAAACAGTCCCAGTTACCTGAAGAGGGTCATTTAGGTTCATTTAGTTACAGCAACAGGGTAAGGATGGAGAAAAATCATGTTCTTTAACACTGAGTAGGAACCATTAGGGAGGTTTAACTGTGAGGGTAGGAAGTATGGGCATTGAATCTAGAGGAATAAAACCAGTGAATATAACTGAGGGCTACTGAAAGTTACTATATTCTCTTTAAGATGTTGTATCTGATTTCAAAACTAAAATACATAGAAGAAACCTTGAAACAAAAGCTTGTTTGAAATACAAAGCTTGAAGGACAAGTGTTCTTTTGTCAGAAGTATATTTTTGAGTCTTCTAAATCCACTTTGAAGAAAATTCTAAAATAAATGTAACTGTAGGAAAGATAAGACTGTAGAAATAATTAAATTCCACTGTGGATTAGTTAATTTGCATTTTACCAGTGTTCTATAAAATATGCCTTCCATGCTTTTTGCAATAAAAATTTTATTGGGGGTTAAAAGAAAAATAAAGTTGTCCAAAGTGGGAAGCTTGAGTACTGCTTTTTTTTTTCTGTAGACTTGAAACAATTTTTGGTGATTCTGAATAGAAAGTGACCTACAGAAGGGCTGGCTCCTAAGGATGTCATAGCTGCACGTACCCTGCCCTCCCTTTCCCCTTCAAACAAAGAATGTTAGTTGTGTTTTGTGTATGGTTGGGATTTGCAGCAGTTTTATCTGGGAACAGATACTGATACTCTAAAGGCTTAGGAGAAAGTGAAGTTCTCTTCCATATTAATGAGTAGTCTCTGTCAAATAGATTCTTGGTAGCCAAGAAGAGGCTTTATGAATCACTCAACTGATCTAGTAATGGAGTTCACCTACTCTTTATTTATTTTTAATACCTATTGTTCTTAATGCACAGATAAATTGCTTTAGAGCTGGTTGTGCTTGGGGATGAAAATTATTTACTGTTGGTAGCATAATACCACTTCCAGCCATTAAATCAATGTTCCCCTGTTCTGCAGAAAGACATGGCAAAGAATGTAAGTTGCAAAGGGGCATGAAATCTGGAAATATGCCTCTTGTGTCTTATGTGCTTTTGTTCAAATTCCAGCTAATCCCTTTCATTTTGCTTTTTATTTCTTCAGAAGTGCATCTGGTACAAAATTTAATGTTAAAATACTTTTCTTCTAAGTCTGTTTACTATTTAACAAAAAAACTAGAATGTAGTAAAGAAATATTTATCAAAGGTATTGTAACAATACAAGAACTTGGAAAGTTTAGTCTTAGATTAGACCTGGTTAACTATATCTTAGTTTACTGGGCTCGGTTTAAAAAAAAAACAAGAGAAGTGCCACAATCCCTCTAGATGGAAAGGAGGCTTTTGCTATGGAAGAGAGGTCTTGTATTTGTGGGAGGTAGCTATTGTGTGGGTTCCCATTGCCAGTGCAGTATCACCCTGTAATAGTCTGCTTGGGTTTACATTTCCCAAGAACAAGTCTTAACTTCCATTCAGGCAAGCTCATTTTTCAAAGAGCAAGAAGCCAGTAGAGGAAGAGAGAGTTCTGCTGATACATGAAATCCCATTGACCTCTTTTCCAAAATTGTGCATTACTGTACTTTTTGTTATTACTCAAATGTTATTTTTCATTCATAGTTGTTAATTACTTGAATAAAAGCAGAAAAAGAGTGACTGACCTGAAGTGATCAGATGCAGAGACTCTGGAGGAGAGTTTTGAGATTAAAATTCCATTTAATAGTAAAATCCAAAATAAAATATTTCTTGCACAAAACCAGTGATCTATTTGCCCGAAAAATGCAACAAAACATTACCAATGGAGGATCAGTGCTTGTGCATGGTTGGACTTCTTATTCTACTTTAGTTTGGCTTTATGTTTAGGGGAAGACATCGCTGTCTTTGTAGCAGTAGGATTTTATCTAGAAAGCTGTCTTGAACCAGGTTGTGAAGTCTGAAACCCCAGTCTCTCAGTTAGCTGCATGAGGCAAAGATCACTGTGTGGATACCTGTTACTGTTAATGTGACATTTTATTGGACAAAATGCCCTCTTCCTGTGAATGTCTACTTGGTCCTGATGGTTGATTATTTGTTTATTTTTTAAGCACTTGAACATGTGTTTGTCCTAAAAATAGCGTAAGTTGTCAACTTAACTTTAAAGTTGTGAGATTCCCTTTTCAAGTAGTAGTTTTGGTGCAAAACATTTAGTTATTTACATGTTAATGGGCTACTCCTAAATAAAAGCCTTTCTGAAGGGCAGGGCATCTCTATACTGTTGGCATCTTTGAAAACAGGATAGATGGAAGTTTTTGTTTTCTTTGGTTTTCTGATGTGAAGGGTATACTTATTTGGCTCGTTGAACTTGGGCATATTTAAATGCCATTTTTACATTTCCATTGGTCTGAATGTCCCAGGCGTGTGAGGGTAATAAAATTTACTGAGTAGCTATGATTCTGACATCTAAGCTTGGATTTTCCATGTGTGTCAAAAGAGAAGAGAAAATCATTGATGAAACCTGGTTTGAGGTTTTCTAAAGTAAACCTGCATGGCAAGAGTAAAATAGGTGAGACAGGATGTGTTACCAGTTTATGTAAAGGGCAGTTTATGCTTCTAGTTAATGGAAAATACTATTATTTCTGCAGGCAGTAAGTTGTGAAATTAAGTGTTAGGGGTAATAACCTTTGTATTTTTTTTTAAAAAAGTGATTCCCATGGTTATTTGCAACAGGAGTTGCTAAAATAAGAAACCCAGTATGCATTTGTACCGTGCTGAAAGAAAAATTATATTATGTGGGATCAGGTGATACTTATAAGTAGCTCCTCATAAAGGAGCCTTTGAAAAAACAATCAACTAAAACCCTGCCCTAAATCCCAAACCCCCAAATAACAACAAAAAACCCCACCAGAACCCAAACCCAACAACTATCCACATCACCTTGGATGGTCTGTTTTAGTCCATTGTACTTGATGCAGAATTTGCCAGGAATTTTGTAACCTGTAATAACATGAGTGGCCAGTTCATATGATTGTGGTGCTTATACTACACGCTCACCACATGTTGGTCATAGAGGCCACCTATGAAGAATTACATGAGCGTTTCAAATTGAGGTCACTTGTGGTAGAAGACTAAAGATAAGGCATCAAGTTCTCCATCTGATGTGGCTTTATTTCCTAGCTTCCACACATGTGCAATGCATGTGCATGGTTCTTTGAGCAAAAGCTGAATACACTTAATATCAGTAGTTCTCAAACTTAAAATTGAACCCCCCTTTTTGCTAATTGTGTGTTCTTCTACTGCTCTTACGCCAGCATCAAAGAGGGAAAGAGGAAGCAGGCTGCCCCAGCTGTGTGGCTCTGGCCCTGCCCTCTAGGAAGTGGAGCTTGAATCTCAGAGCACTGTGTGGTTTCTGCTTTTCTATATGGAGGTGAGAAGAAGTGGATTTGAAGTTGTGCCAGCTTTCCTGCTGTCCCTTCTCTCATTCGTCCCGTGTCAGATCACAATGGTCAATAAAAACCAAAATATCTGGTTACTTCCATTCCTGAGTGTAAACCACACGTTGCTTTGGAGCTGTCAGCTGCTACTTGGGTAGGCATGGTATTGCCTTAGGACACAGCATGCTTCCTTTCCTGTGATACGTTCTGTGCCTCCACTTCTGTCTACAAAGTATTAAAGAGAATAGCTTTTGCTATTCAAATTAAAAAAAACCCAAACAACACAACAACTACTCTGAATTTCTTGTTTGCATATACCTTTTCAGTAACCAGTGCCAATGTTTTGAAACATTTAAGATTTAGGTTTTTTTACAAAATCAAAGTATTTTGTGTCACACGTGGTGTGAATCTGTATTTAATTGTTGAAAACAATCTGCAGAGTATTTTTCAAAATCTTTAGTAGAGGAAGGCAAGGGGAGCAGGACTTGAAAATGTAGTTGAAATGGATTTTTATGGTTGTTGGAAGACTGAGGAAGGGACACAGGCAGGAGAGAGAGAATAGGATGGCATACCTGCAATAACATCATTATGAACTGTTAAGAGAGATCTGGGATATATAAATACAGTATTGTATGTATTAAATACAATATATATGTATTCATAAATTTAGGTTTTCTTAGACTTGGTTATCAGATAAAGATTTTTTTAATTGTTTCAAAATCTCTTCATGGAAATTACTTTAGCATTTGTGGCAGATGCTTGCCCATCTACCCCTAAGAGAAAATGCTAAACGTGACTGTGAAAATGATACTGAACTAATGTGAGAAATAGGATTTATTGAATTTATAAGGATATTTAGTGTGAACAGGCAAATCAGATCTCTTGAGTTAGTATTGACAGCTTGGTGTTGAGTCTGATGGTAAAGCAGTAGATAACCTGGTTGGGTTATCTGAATTAGGGTAACGGAGTTCATACTTTTCCTTACCCATATTAAGCAGTGTGAAGTAGAAGTAGTTTTAAAATTCCCTTTTATGTAAATGGGTCTTAATTAAAACCATAAAATCTCATCGTAACAGCAGGCATGATGGCTTTAAGCCACTTCAGCCTTCTTTTCAGAAGAAAAAGTGGACTTTATTTCAAATACTTCTGGATTTCTGTGATTTGTTTGATCTTCCTAAACTGCTAAGCTCCTCTACGTTGAATGAGATTTGAGGTCACAGATCCATGCAAAACTGCTTTAGTTTAACTGGCTTAGAAGTAAAAATGTTAATAAAAAAAGACCCAAAAGGAACAAACAAAATTGCCTGTCTTGTCTGGCCCTTTAAAAACAGGAGGAGGAGGGAAGAAACCTCTTCAGAAATCAGGATAAACTTGAACCATGTAGTTAATACCAGAGTATGCTAATGTCTTTCAAGAATTGCTCTCCAGCTACAGTGTAAAATGGAATAATTTAATACATAAGTTTCACCTGCTAACACTTTCATTTTTTCTCCCTCCCTTCTCACCCTCCTTATTTCTTTAGATAGTAATGTCCTTAATTGAACCCTGTAGATCGACTGTAAGGAGTCACTAACCATTAATTCCATTGAGTTTTAATTTTATAAATGGTGGCTCTTTAATGATTAATCTGTGTGATACCTTCATCTGTCTAAAAACAATTTAAATGCTTTTTGAGTATTTCAAATCGGGCAGAAAAAAAGACACTTTTCACAACTGTCCTCCAGTCTGTGTCTACTGAACTTTTATAAAGGCTTTGTGTATAGAGAGAGAGAGATGTATCTGTGTATCTCTCTAGAAATATAGAAAGGCTTTATAAATAGTGAGAACTAAACTGCAATAATATATGTATCTATATGCATATTGAAGTACATACATCTGAGAGAGAACTGTTCATAGGAATAGAATATTTCAGTTGAAAAATAACTGCAATGATAATCTAGTCCTACAACCTGATGAATTCAGGGCAGACCAAGTAAAAGCATGTTATCAAGGGCAATGTCTAAGTCCCTCTTAAACACTGACAGGCTTGGGGCATCAACTATCTCTCTAGGAAGGTTGTCCCAGTGTTTGACCACTATTAACTTCCTAAAGTCACACCTAAACCTCCCCTGGGGCAGCTTTGAACCATTCCCACATGTCCTATCAGTGGATACTGGGGAGAAAAACTCGGCACCTCCCTCTCCCCGTTCTCAGGAAGCTATGGAGAACAATGAGGTCACCCCTTACCCTCCTTTTCTCTAAACTAGACAAGCCCAAAGTCCTTGTCCTGTGAGGACTGGCTATGCCTTCCGGACTGTTCACCAGCTTTGTTGCCCTCCTCTGGATGCGTTCAAGGACCTTCATATCCTTCTTAAATTGTGGGTCCTGGAACTGCAGACAGTATTTGAGGTGAGGCCGCACAAATGCTTAATACAGTGGGATGAACACCTCTCCTGTCCAGCTGGTTTGACTGTGTTTGATATACCCCGGGATGAAGTTTGCCTTCTTGGCTGCCAAGACTCATTGCTGGCTCCTATTGTGAAAACTAGACTTTTCCTTTGTGAAGTTGTGTTGACTGTGCCTGATTGCATTGTTCTTTAAATGCCTTTCAATAGTGCCCAGTATAGTCCTCTCCATAATTTTTCCAGGAATTCAGGTTAGACTTACAGTTCTGTAATTCCCTGGATCTGGGGGTCCTGGTAGACAGCAAAATGTCAATGAG